>AVPN01001411.1:9981-23366 GCA_000695325.1 Pleurobrachia bachei | reverse complement strand
ACATAAAACACATTTTCCGCCTCTTTGAACAATTGGTAGGCCGTGCTCACTGCTCCGGTATGATAATCCGACAGCGAGTAACCATAAATGCCACTGAAGTTCCTGAATCCCGCTTAACACTGCTATTCCTTCGCTGATTCTGAACATGTTGGACGTTGGTCAGAAGGACTGAGAGACTGAGAGAAAGCTAGTTGTTCAACCCCAATTTAAGTAAACTGTTGGTTACGAAGGTAAACTGGTAGATTTTGAGGGCAGCGTTTGGACTTTGGTAGTGGTAGGGCTTCAAGCTCACACAAAATAAGACCTTTTAGACCATACATACTACAGGGATACTACGTCAGCATTCCATATTTCACATAACTACATATTGTGTTAGTTTCAATATTGTAAATTGAGTAGTTAATAGTGTTGTGTAGAATACGTTCGATTGTAAACGATTTGACTCCAATTTTGCTATGTATAAAACTCCAGCCTTCACGGCCAGAAAACGACGAGTCGTAACTCATAAACGTCTGAGATCCAGCTGAACGCTTATTCGTTTGTTTTCTGTTTTATCAATTAGCAATGCCACTTTTCATGTAAAATACCTTTCAACTCCTTCCTTTATTCCACATTGTAAGCCTATTAGCCGCATTCTATTTGCAGTTGTAGGCTACAGCTTGTAGCCTGATGACCTGTAACCTAATTAACACAACTCCTCAAGGTGTGTAGCAAGATGTAGTGATATGGGCTGCATACAAAGTAGCGAGGAAGATGGAAAGAGGCCCTCCCCGAGGAAGTCCCTGAAGAGTCGGGCATCAAGGATTAGTGTGGCCATTAAAATTGGCAGCGGGATAAGGAAGAGCAGGGTACACTCTACCTCCAAGAAACTCGTGTGCATCTTCGGTAACGATCTCTTCACCCATCATCCATCACCCTAAGGGTGAAGGCTTCACACACCTGCATGCTCTCATTATGTGTCACCTAGATAACTATTTACGTTGCACAATCCTGACCTCTCACTATGAACACTGCACCACTTCCGACAATCTTTCCGTTTGTGCAATCCCAAGTCAGTAGTCTAGGTAAATTATCGAAAATTCTTCTCTCGCTTGTAGGTAGCGGGAGCCAAGGTACTTGTTAATCATGTTAATGATATCACCATATAATTATTCTAGGTATCATATCAAGGCCTGGGGTAGATCGACTATATCAGATGTATTGTTCCTTCTGAAAACTAATCGTGATATACTTTTTTTCATTTTCCTAATTGCATTGGACAACTTGGTCAGCATCATGCAACAGCAGGAGTACCAGTAATTTTGTCCCGAGAGGAAGAAAGGAGAGTAAGATTACGGACAATACGTAGAGAGAGAGAGAAGAAAAATAGAATGGATGCAACCTGATAGGACCAGGCGCTAGTATCGTGATGGCATTTCGGTATTGCATATTAATATCAAAATCATTCTCCTCTCAGTCTGTGTTTCCTTGCCCCGACTCATTTCACTTTGCTGTCTTTGTTCTTCTTTCTTCTGTCTATATAATTCACCAGTTACGGAATTATTTTTCTTTGTTTCAGATAATGTTCCGTTGCAGATAGTAATTTGGACTAATAACTTGTTTTTTTGGTTCACGTTCAACATCTTTTGTCGGTGTTTCCTTTTCTCCAACAGCTCCGTGGTGTGCTGACATTAGTTGCATTATGTATGCACATCTAAACCTTACTCTTTCTCTAGCTATCTGTCTCTCTGTCTTTTTTATCTCTCTCACCCTCTCTGTCTTACTTTAGGACATCTCTCTCACTCTCTCTCTCACCCCCTCTCTGAATGTGAGTGTGTGGGTGTACGTTTGCTGGCATAGTTGCAGAGCGGCAACAGAGAGAAATGCAAGCTCGAGTGAGATGCGGAACTGTATAGGGATTCAGTTACACTGTTTCCCCTCTCTCTCTCAATCTTCTCGTTGTGTCGGGGAACTCCCTCCCTCCCCTTGGATAGTAGTCTAATGCAGAATAATTTGGCCATGTTGAGTATAATCTAAATCTGTCTACGGCTAGCGTCAGAGATAGAGAGATAGAGGGATAGAGATAGAGGGGAGAAAGAGAACGAGAGAAGAGGCAATGTGCATCTTTCCTTTGCTCGTTTTGTTTTACCCCCTCCCCCTCCCTCCTCTTACCACTTCTACCTTTTATTTCTTTCTTTTGGTGAGCCTTCACATTGTAATTACCTAGGGGAATTCATATTTACCTCCCTTCTTTTCCCAATATAGTTCCATCTCTAGAGCCTAGTGTTGTTGTAGGTCAACAATTCTTCTGTAGAAATTGTCAATTACGAGATATCGTGCCCCTGTATTACCCTTGTGAACCACGAGATTCGTACAATATCTCCTGGGGCTATAATTAATTAATTACTTGATATAGCACCATATGTTGCTGTTGGTCATTCCCGCTTCCCCAGTCACCTGTGGTATCATTTTTTCTAGAATTGAGTTCCTAGTCCCCCAATCTTTGCTCCTCTTCATCCCCTAATATGCTTGTCACAAAGTTTTATTATATACCGGTATCCTTCTCTTTCCTTTGCGTATGAATATTTCTTTCCTTCCGTATAATATTTTTGCTTGCGTCTTCTCTACATGTATATTCGTTTTAGTCATAAAATGTACCCTCTTTTTTATTTTTGTCTTCATAAAATGTACCCCCTTTTTTATCCTCAGAGTTCTCACGGTTTCTCAATCCCTCTTCATCACTTTCCTATGTATTAGCTTCCTTACTCACCAGGCTAGTCCGAGTTATTAAATTTCCCTTACAACAGATGTGTGATCTGTGCATCGCTCACAACCCTCTGAACCTCATCTTTTTCTCTCTCTCTCTCTCTCTCTCTCTCTCTCTCTCTCTCTCTCTCTTCTCCCATCTCTTATTCCCTCATTATCCTACCTTACCCCACTAAATATCTTTTGTTAGGAATCTTGTTGTTTCTCATTCCTTATTCAAGGACTAATATTTATGGTATCCCCCCTGTGTAGCTCACACTGTACTCCGTGAGGGTCAAGGTACCCCCAATGAGGCAAGATTAGGACATAACGGCACAGCTGATGCAGTAGTAGTAATGTAATAGGAGGGGTCCATTCATTCATCATTGCTTTGCTCATGTGGCCGCACACCCTTCATGCGTGTCAGAATGTCAATTCATTTCAGTTTGAATACAACAAAATGAGAAGTAGTAGCTGAGCGATTGTGAGGGAGGGATAGAGAACCGAGAGAAGTAGGTGGGGGATAGGAGTGACATACTTGGCTAAGTAAGTGAGAGATAATGATGGAGCACGTCTAGAGAGAATGAGAGAGAGAAAGTAAAAAAGTCAGAGACAGTCAGAGTGAGAGTTCAATGCTTTTTATGACATTTGAAGCATTTTATGCATACCCTCCCTCTCTGATCGAGGCATGCTTGATTTGTCTTGCACATTCTCATGATCGTACTATATCATCAGTCATCTTCATGGAGCTATCCTTTTCTCTTCATTTGTCAACTTTGGACTCTTATTTCTGTTTCTCTCGTCTCGATGTTCCTTATTTGAAAAGCTGCGAGTTTCTATCATGTAACTTCAAATGAGTGTCAGAAATGTTCCTTGACAGCAATATTGCTTTTCTCTCTCTCTCTATCACTAGCTCCCTATCGCTCACTGAGCCCCCTCCTCTCTCTCTCTCTCTCTATCTCTGAATATTTCCTAATGGTGGTTCTTTACTTTATAGTGCTACTCTCTACTCCATGGCAAAAATGCTTGCTGTTGCTTAGGGGCGCCTTGTTCATTTCCAGACTATTTTCTCTCCTATTGTACCTATCTCATTCTTTTTCCCTCTATCCATCTACCACTCTCCTTATGTCTCCGACACTATATATCTTAGGGGAGGTATCCGCTCTGTGTGTGGTCAATTTTATGATTTACTTACCAGCTTTGAGCACACACTGATAGACTCTCTCCCTCGTACAGCAGAATTCCTTTTATATTCCCCGTCTTCCCCCCTCTGTCTGTTATGGTTCTTGTCATCGGGCTTGTTTCCGTTTAGTTTCTCGTACCGGTAGTTTAGGTTCAGTTTCATTTTTTGTTTTTAAATGTCCCTTCTTTTTCTCTGTTCATTCCCATTGCTTCAGGTCTATGGACTATGAGCTTAGAAATCGGAGAATGAAAAAAAGAGAGTGAGAGAGAAATCGTAGTAGTCAGATAGTGAGAGAGAAGTAAAGATAAAAGTAAAGGGAGCCAGAGATAGTGAGAGAGAAAACTTCATAAAAGGGAAACAAATGATTTGTATAAAACCTGGACAGTATTCATACGTCAATTTCTTTGTCTTGACATTCTAAACTCTTTGATCTATACCCAGACCAAAAGATACACTCCTTAGAGCTGTATTTTAAAATTAAATTGTGGATGGTATGCGAATTTGCTGACTACAGAGCAAAGAGACCGTTTACTCCCGTCTCCTTCCCTCCCTTCTCCTAACTCTTTCTTGTCTTCCCTCATGCAAATTGTAGTCAAGCTTGCTAACACTACATGGGTCTATCCTTCTATCTCTCCTTCTATCTCTCCTTCTCTTTCTCTATCGCCCTCTCCCTGTCTCTCCATAGCTATCTACCTAAACCTCACCATCAACATCTCAAAAAGTCGGGCTTCGAGAGTGATGAAGAGTGAGACGAGTAAGAGGAACAGAGAGAGATATAGAGTTGAGACTGCTCTTCTTAATTTAGGTTCTAATGCTGCTCTAATATCGTGCATAATGAAGGAAAATTAGAATATTGGAGAAATCTTGCTTGCCTTCGTTTCCATTTCTGTTTATAACTTTTCGTTTGTTTTGAAGTATATAAACATCCTGCCTCTACCGCTCAAACCCTGTCTGCAGACTCCAGGGCTGCTGATTGTATGGGATGTGCGGCGAGTAGAAAGGCTAAGAAATGCCAGACTATTGTACCAAACAACGGGGACCCAGCCCTCCGTCAGAGACGATCAACTGTCCACATATTCATCTCGGAGAACATATCGAGAGAAAAGGAGATCAAGAATGTGGTGTTCGTGGGTACGTGTACAACATGTTGCCATGGTTTCCATGAGTAACACCATACTCATATACTGCAGGGGTCGAGTGCATAATAAGATACATGACTCATCACTATAACAGCTGTTCGTAGAAGGGTTGGTCTGTGTGTGTTTTGTGAAGTACCCTTTAGTGTATGGGTTAATAGGGGCTGTTAGAGGAAGTTAGGGGGAGAAAGTGGGGTGCACCTGGTCACTAGCTAATGTGTTACACACCTGTCATATACTGCAGCACTGTGTACAATACAACTATGGGATGGCAACCAGCCAATTAATTGTTTTATCACCCCACTAACAATCCACTAACAATCCACAATCACCCCTGTAACACCCCACTAACACCCCACTAACACCCCTGTAACACCTCACCTCACCTAACCTCACCTCACCTCACCTCACCTCACCTCACCTCACACCTCACCTCACCTCACCTCACCTCACCTCACCTCAACTCACCTCTCCTCACACCTCACCTCACACCTCACCTCACTTTGTAGCATGGGGTGCCTCAATAGTAAAGAGGAGCTCGTGGCCCCTGCTCCACAACCTGATGCACAGAAACGAAGATCAACAATCATGATAGGATCCGGTATTCGGGAAAATATTCAGTCCATAATTGCACAATCTTCTACAAAATCTGCAATTTTATTTCTTGGTATGTGCTCTAGTGAAAACTTTCACTGGTGGCGACTAGTGGGGTATAGTATTCCGTCTCCAGTAAACTTTTTCCAAGATCGACCAATTTTATCTCCCTGCTTCAACTATTCTTCCTACTCTTGCAGTCTTACAATGTTTTTCGGCCAAAAGCCAAATATAGCGTTGATGAAAGTGATAATTAGCACAAGATAATTAACAGTAAAATATTCCTAAATAACATTCCACATCCTTTTTCCAACCCTTCACTCATTTTTCACACCTCGCCGTGTCATTTTTCTAATAATTTCTTTCTCACCCAACAAGAAATAATTTAAGATACATCGATTTAATTAATTGGTTAATTGGTTGATTACTCCCCCATTATTATCCAGGTGGACCTAAGTCAGGAAAAGGGGAAGTCATTGAGGAGCTGGTGGAGAGTTTCGGGGTAAAAGTCGTCTGTGCAGAGTCCCTCATCGTCAATTCTCTGAGCAAAAAACTCGGAAACATCGGTTGGTAAACTTGGAACATCATCAGTTTGTTTGTTTGTTTAAGACGTCAATTAGGAACCTCATCAGTAGCAATTAGAATGTATTTTACGAACTTCTCGAGGAACAGCTATGTTTCAGCACCTTCTTTTCTCTTTTCGCCACGCTTCAGTCTTTTTCTCTCGCCAATTGTAGAGTGGACAAGTGGACTGTGAATTAGCATAATTTGCGCTTTAGCACTTCTTATGAAAACGTGTGCGAGTATAACAATGTGTTCGTGTGTTTGTTCGTTTTATAATTTACTCTGAGTGTGAGTAAAGAAAGACAGGCACAGGTTTCTGATCTAGACTGAAAAAAGATCTGATTGTGAAAACAATTGATCTATCGAATCCTCACAAAGCGTGTGTGTGTGTGTGTGTGAGTCACAAGAAAAGAATAGGCTGCTTTATCTGTTTCTCTGAACCCTTCATCTCATACCTTCTTTACTACCTCCCATTGAAGCTGTACAGATCATATGACAACTGATTCATTTATTAAAGTCAGTCAGTTGGTAAAATGTACAGACTACAAACAGTATTCATCATCTATAATACTATCCAGGTAAGAGCGATGGGAAACCAGATACAGCGTCCTTGTTGGCACATCTCCGGAACAACCCTGGAACAATCAGTTTGGACTGGGTACTAGATCTTATCAAGACTGAAATACTGAAGTAAGTTATTATAACCGATCCTTGTCTTACAATTAGGAATAAGTTTTGTTACTGATCCCTGTCTGGAGTTATTTCTATTCAATTGTTAACACAATAGTTCACACCCAGTCTATCTCTGTGTACGTGTTATAATTGAGAACATAGGCTTTTTAATTGGTTAGGTTTCTATACCGCATGTAATTACAATGACTGTACAATTACTAAAGGTGTTGGTGTGTCTGTATTCTAAGAGACGAATGAACAAAAAATAGAGATATAGAGAGGTCAAAGGAAGAGAGAGAGACTAATCAATGGATATTTAACTGGGCTGATTTATATGCAAGAATCAGAGGTACGGTAACGGTTATTGCCTATAATCACCGGCTACTCCTGTAAGACAGTGCGAATGAGTAGTGAGATAAACCTGAGAACGAATATGAAAGTGTAGCCTCATAAATCGTATAAATTTCAGTAGTGTAATGTGGTATAGTATTGTTGCATAATATTGGGAGGAAGTAATACCTCTATTTATCTGTCCTCCTCTCTCTCTCTTTCTCTCTCTCTCTCTCTCTCTCTCTCTCTCTCTCTTTCTCTCTCCCTTCCCTCAATTGCAGGATATACATGTAATTCGTCTGACAGGTTACTCCATGTACGATTTTTGTACAATATTGGTGCCTCATCTTACCCGGACAGACTTAAGCTACGGTGTAGAAACATGTTTGTAGAAAGTTCAAGAATTCACAGAAAAATGCTGCTTTTCATAAAAATAGCTTATAGCATTCCAATGGCCTGCACTGCTGCTGCTTTCATTGAACTTCTAGGACATTAGGAAGTACTAGAGTGGAGAGCTAGAGGGACAAAACTTCATTATTCATTATTCACATGGTAGTGGGAAATTCTATTAAAGGCTTCCACCGGTCTCACCTGCTGTTATACGGAGCTGATGGACGTGCAGCTTTCCCATGTCAAGCTGTCGCGATGAAGCGGGAGAGAGAGAGAGAGAGAGAGAGAGAGAGAGAGAGAGAGAGAGAGATAGATAGATAGATAGATAGATAGATCATAGATAGATAGATAGAGAGAGAAAATACTTCGACTATACACTACATAAATTACTGTAGAACATACAAACATCCTACAAGTTAGTATAACGCACATACCAGCACTTCCACAAACAGAGAAAACAGAGAAAACAGTAAAACACTCAGCTCTGTTTCCGCACAATACACACTAGTCCATTTTACCCTCTTCAGAACTGAAAACCTCTAGAAAGTTGTGCTGTGTATGAACAATACAACTAAAAAGTGGCGGCCCAATAGTTTAAAACAAAACCCCTACCAGGCACCCCGACAGCGTGCATGTGATAGACCTACTACCCAACAGTAAAGCAATATTTAGAGACCAATCACTCTTTACCAACGCTGCAGAACTACTGCAAAAGTTCGAAGAAGCTGTAAGTAAATTTTCCTGCCCCTACTTTGTTATTTTCTAATCCTGGTCACAGTGATAAGGGTCGAACAAGACAAACCATAATACCACTATTCCCTTAGTGCCCGATTGCTTTTGCCATGCACCTCTATATCGATGCGGAGAACCTAAACCGACAACTGGGTACTGCTAAACAGTTGAGCGCTCCCGAGGGATGTACTGCACCTGGTATGTAGTGTTAGAGAGTAGGAACTAGGAGGTCATGTTGCAACTTTGTTAGAGAGTTGAAAACCGGTAGAAAGGTTTGGTAATGAAGTTACCCCTCCCTATCTGGCGGGCGAAGAGTTTGAGGTGTCTTAGATACCAATAGAAAGGTTTCATTTTATGTTGAAACCCGTTAGAAAGGTCTTAGATGTAATGATATGTTGAATGTACATGTTTTATAGGTCATCATACGGTATAAACGGAGATTTCATCCGTGTATCAGGCCGAGGACTAATCGTCGTTAAATGCGAATAGTAAATGTGTTTATGTGTTCGATATAATATATGCGTTGAATATCTCTCTCATTCATTCATCTGAATTCTGACTGTAGAAAATATAAGGCTTGTTATCTGAGAGAGATGTCACTGTGGCTAACAGGAACATGTTTTCATTATCCAATACGTGGAGCACCATGATGATATGCCGTCATGTTAACGATGTCACGATGTCACAAAGTTTCATGCCCTGGAATAAGTGCTAATTGCAGTTCAAATATCCTACACATCATTGAACTTTGCACTAGTCGACCAGACTAACCGCTAATCACACTCTTCTATCACTATATTTCTTGAACTCTAGCTCCTTGTGGTTAAGAAGTACTAATGATTTGAGCAGTTGAGGGTCTGAAGATGGGGGGGGGGTTAGAATGTAGACTCTCATTGTAGAGCCTACATTGTAGACGAACTACATAATACATATAATATATATTAGCCTCGCTCATCAAGCCTCAAGTACAATAGTATATTCACTTGGCTAACACAGTGTGCAGACCAGTAGGAGATACATGGCACCTAAAGGTCTGCAGACCAATTGAGCAGGCAGGCCCTGATAGTTACCGTGGGTTATTAGTCCCCTCACGCCAATCGTTATTTCTAGAGAAACGAGATGTCCCAATTTCCGGCTAGCCACTCTTTGAAAATGAGTTGGACGAAAAACATTGAATATATATTCCCCGTGGCCCGTAGAAATAATATATTTATGTCTATGGGCCACGGGGAAGTGGGTCGGCCTTGTGCAACAGTACAAGATATTTAGTGTGGTTAGCCATGTTTTCCTGGTACATTTATATGCATTATGCGTGCATATTATAATAGGTCTAGGCCAACAATACAGCTAGTGTTACACTAGTACAAGTTGTTTGTTGATACACTTCATGGACAACTGAGTCAATGAAGTTATTTTAGGGAAAGAAGTTGTTTGTTTGTTTAAACATGTTTGTATGTTTGTTTGTTTGTCTGTTTGTTTGTACCATGTGTGTTTAGCCGGTACTGATACTATTGCAGCTGGTATAAGGGCAACCTATTTCACAACAGTAGGAGCTAAGGAGCTGCCATAAACTGTAATTATGCTTCTACCCTTCCAGGCGCCCCGACAAAGCCAGTCTCTCTCTCCCTCTCCCTCTCTCTCTATCTCTCTCTCTCTCTCCCTCTCTCTCTCTCTCTCTCTCTCTCTCTCCCTCTCACGATGAGAGCTGTCAAAGTTCCTGGGAAAGTCGCGGACAGATCTCATACTGTCAAAGCTTTATCCGAAAGCGAAGGTTATAATCGTATCCTATGTCTGGAAATAATTTTTAAGATTCAATACGAGAATCAGGAACTTGGTACTACAAAAAAGAGAAGAAGGAAAGGAGTGGGAGGTTTGATAATTTTATTATGCCTTCTGATTACCACTATAGCCGTGACATCCTCGAGTAGATTTCTTTGGTATTATAGCTACCATCATACCGTGTAATGATATTTGTATCAAATTAACAGCTCTCAGATTATTCATAGAGGGAGACATGGGCCGTGTCGATCATATACCACTACCATGGTAGAGTATACTGCAATAGCTGTAACGAAATATCTAATGAATACTATTGAAGAGACTCTATAGTGCGAAGTCTCTAAATTTGATTGAAGTGGACATGAACACTGTTCGCTCAATGATTATGTAACAATGGGAGGGTGTGAATGTCCGTTTGTTTGTCTGTTTTTATGCATTATGCAGCAGTAGACTGACAATTGTGGGTTAATATAGTCTTTGTTGGTAGGCGACATTGTTAATTGAGATCGATTTGAGAATCTTGAGTCTATTACTTTGTCTTTGGCAATAAATCGCCCCACCACTGCACACATCACCTCTATCGTTCTATCTCTATCTGGATCTCTCTTTCTCTCTGGGTCTCTATCATTATATCATGTATCAAGATCGTATGCTTTTATATCATTTTCTTTTCTCATCAAATATGATCATAAAGATTTTTCTCTTTGGCAATCTGTGTAGCAAGAGTAAAACGCTCTCTTTCTCATGTGTTATTACCATGATGAGACCTAATCTCAATCTTGATCACCAATCTGCGGGTGAGGTGCAACAATTCATCACTACATGGGGGGGGGGTACATAGGTCCACATTGCACGTTTCCAAAGCTATTGGAATAGTACAGTTTTGTACTTACACAGAGGTACAACATTTACCCGGTAAACAGCGATGTATTGTGTTGCCGTCGACAATAGGCAATGGAACTAGGTACATGGCAGGTGTAACGAAGCCTGACCGATCGGGGGACCCTCGGGGACATTAGAGAGGGTGAGAGAGGCTGTCCTTTGTATAACTATACCACAGTACCCAAACTACTCGTGCTATATTATGATGATTATATGTACTTGACTAGGCACCATTCACTATACCAATCACCCATAGTAATTAGTATATTATGTACTACATATTATGTAGCAGCTCCATAGTAATCAATTGGATATAGGTACACGAGATACTATCATGTGATGAGTAGTTTTCCAAACCATCTGGTTGGGGATGATTGTTTTAGCCAGGAACCGACCGAATCAGGAAATACTGGTCCCTGATTGGCTAATAACCAGTCACGTGACCTAAATAAGGAGTTCTCATTGGTTGTTTATTAACACCTCATCCTCCAGGTGGTATCAGCGATGAAGCTGACGTTGAAGTAACGAAAAAGAGACACGCTTTCTTCGAGGAAGCCCTAATTCCTGTCCGGAACTATTTTAAAGATTCAGATCGACTTATTGAAGTTGATGTGTCGTCTATTTCTAAAGAGAAAATCTGGTGAGTGGTAGTTGACAGTTATAAAGTTACCCCCACCTTGACTTGAACGGTTATCGCCATGTTTTCTTCGGGTCGGAGGTACCTGCCGGCACCTAAATAGCTGTCTCTATTTCTTTACCCCCCCCCCTCCTTCACTACTGCGGTAGCTGTCTCTATTCTCCTCTCTTATTCTGTGGAAGATCTCTCGTTTGTGCTAGTGATTCAACATTACAGTCATATTACGACCACAGGCCACAACTGTATAATAGAGATTGAGAGAGTAGTGAGTAGCCTCGTTGTAATATTCAGAATAGTAGACAGTCGAGAGAGGAGGGAGAGATTTGAAGAAAAAGAAGAAAGAGAGAGATGTTGAATGTGAGTAAGAAATCAAGTGTGAGAATGAATCCTCATTATAGATCACAGTGTCACACACCGCCTAAAATCAAACACCTAAGACATGTCCGCAGTACTCCCCTGCTGTATTGCCAGATTGTTGAATATTAAAATCATGGTGTTATAGAGGTGTCTAGCCCCAACAATCATCCCTCGATCTATCTTCTCTGTCTCTCTGTCTGAAGTATACCCTCCATCTATTCTATTAATTTCATTGCTCTTTTTCAGGTTCAAGATTGTCCGTGTATTTGCCTCCTTCAATATGTCAGAGAGGCGGAATAATAATCTTATTGTCATATTTATAAAAGGTTGGTGAAGAGAGGAGTTCATTAATCAGTGTCCAATAATAGAATTAGAGCGGGGGAGTTTTTATGGTTTCCCTATTTCAGGTTGGATTGCCTAGCTCTCTTTATCATGATCAGTTGTTACACACAAAACTAATAAACTTTTAACGATTTGTTGACTGTTACATTCACAAACTTTCAGATATCAAATTTCATCCTTTTGCAGATCGAGCGACAGTGGAAGCGTTGATCGAATGCCAAATTCGCCTGATCAGAGTGGCCGATATCGTCGATGAACCGGAGTCAGACTTTGTAAGCGGCGCGGCGCGCGCTCTATTGAAAGTTCAACTTTTCAGCATCTTCCTTGACATTTACACACTCGTGTATGCTGCAGTAGTGCAGTATTTAACCTGTTTTCTGTTTTGCAGAATCTCCTACTAGAGTGCTTGATCTACCAGATTGGAGAACTCGGATCTCCAGATGTGTGCTACCTTGTTGATGTAACTGGGTCATCCCTTAACAACCCTGAGGCACTGACTGAGGTGAGATACCTTTCTTGGATCTTCATTTCTCTCTGTTGACTGTTTTCTGTTCTCTTGTTAATGTTTACTGAGTGAACAATTCTTATCAGATATTACTAATGTCACCCCTCTATCTCTCTTTCTCTCTCTCTCTCCCTCTTTCCCACCCACGAGATACATATCAGATATCTCTGTTCTCTGGTTAGTTTTGCTGGTGGCCGGTGCTTGCTGAATGAGATTGATTCAGAATTGCAGTTTTTGTAATCTAGCCCACACACCCATCACCATGATACTGTTGCAACAGTGTGTGATTACAAATGCGTCATTAATTAATGAATTGTCGGTCACTCTCTTAGTTTGCTTTCTTGAATGTCCTATCTAGGCGGCACATGTTGCTCCAAAATCTGGTCAGCAGTTTTATCCGGCAATTAACTAGGTACCTCCACAGTCGTTAATACAGGGGTAACCATACAGAGCTGATTATGTTGATTTTCTGACCAAAGAACAATTGAGTTTTGCATACTATTGTAGGAAGAGGAATTCCTGACATCCAACCACCCTGAGGCCTCTCTAGCACACACA
>AVPN01001410.1:5133-23066 GCA_000695325.1 Pleurobrachia bachei | reverse complement strand
CTCTCTCTCTCTCTCTCTCTCTCTCTCTCTCTCTCACTCACTCTCTCTCACCACGTCTTAGCTGGCTACTAGGTGCACACGTGTACGATAAACACTTAACTATCGGCAGCTGCGTGCTACGTTAAATCATCTTCCCAGTATAACTGCTCGAATTTATACCGGGAACTAATTATAAATTCTTTCAGAGCATTGGCCTGACCCTAATCTCATTTCTCGGAGCATGCGAGAACTCAGAGCATTGGCCCGACAGTATAAAATATGTATAAATGACCTCACTACCCTGTGGATCTCACTTGTGATATTCCTGGTTTGAGTCCCTACCAGACAGTTGGGTGATCGGATATCTGTTTATTAGCCTCATGTTGATTAGCAGAGTTTTTAATATTATCTCTGGGCTGTACGAATGAGCCAGACGGCGATAATTATCCACGTCTGGTTCATTTGTACTGCTAATGAGTCCCTACCTATAGACTATTTCCATAGCCAGTGTTGTGTATCAGTTCAATTTCAAGTTTGGACAAGTCTCAACTTTAGATACCCTTTGAATAACTTTGCGCTTTCAAATAAAAAGTAGACAAGGTGGTTTTGGTAAAAGAGAACAAGTGAGAAGGTTTACAACTCAACACATAATAATAAGATCTCACTGAAGTCCATTCTATCTCGGTGACACCAGTAGGGGGTAGTTCTATTCAAGGTGCTGGTTCTGCCTCCTCCTCATCAACTACTGAACTCTTCTGAAATTTTGGGTGGAAGTTGTTGAGTAAGGTGGAAGTGAACTCTTGGTCAGATATCATAATTAGTGAACAATCGAAGATGGTGATATATTCTTGGTAAAGAGCCAGAGAGTTAGAGTGTGAAGGAGAAAGATTCAGATTGTCATTGTGAACAACGCACCATTCGATACACGTTGCATGTGTCACGTTGATTTAAATCCTCATCAGCGATCCTCTGACGGACTTTGTGACCTCTCCATCCACTCTGGATCACTGTAGCGGCCGCTTGCTGAAATGAGTAATGAGCAATGAGTATCAAGTCAGTGAGAGTATCTAATCAAACCAGAAATCATTATTAAAACACAAAACTGTGCTGTATTATAAATCAATTCATACCTTTCGTTTGATTTTCTCTCTGAATCCCTGAACGTTATCAGCCTGCCTGGCCATGTAACCTCTCACCCCAGCCTGAATCAGAGTGGCTGCTTCACTTTTCGTCAATCTCAGGTGAAGCGGTAGGGGAGCCTGGGGCCTGTAATTGTAGGAGGATTACATGAGATTAGGTGGTTAGTCAGTAGCTTTTTAGGCAAGTTGATGTTACGCACCTTTTAGCAAGTATTTTCTGAACAAAGGGGATATCCAAAAGTTCCATATTCTCCCTGTCAGCTTTGTATCGAGGATTGTTCTTGTACAAGAATTCTACCATCCAGTTAATACAGTTCAATTTTTCACGCTGGAAGAAAAGTGGGGTTTTAAAATAAAATTGGATACGCAGATGAAGACTTTCGTATATTGTATGATGTCTTTACCCTACCTCGTATTCTTTGTCAGCTTTTACAATCTTTAGAAGTTCATTGACACAGGGCATCACAGTAGGCAGGAGCTCTTTCTTCAAAATATGAATTGGTTTCACTGTAAATATTAATCTTATTAGCCTGTAAACATAAGATGTTTTTGTTGGAGATGAGTTTTACTGACATGTCTTACTTTGTGAAATTGGTGTTTGAGAATAACTGTCTTCCTCTGCCTCCCCATATCCGGAATAAGCAGGGGGCCTGAAAATGTAGTTTAAAGCAATTTGTTCAATCAAATTCATCGAATTTTGCTCAGCCAGTGCTTACTCATTTTGCGATTGGTCGAGAAGGGATTGCAGAAAGTGCCCAGACGACGCCATCGCTAAACTTGGGATGGATTTATTGATGGACTAGTACCAACGGGAGTTCCTGGAGGACGAAAAATAGAACTGGAAGGACTAAAGAAGAAGTGAAAAAGGATCAAATCGGCAAAAAATTTGACTTTACGGAAATTCAAAAAGCTGAGTAATTCTGGAAATTTGAATTTTTCGTGAGCGCGTGCGCGGCTTTGTAACGCGCAAATATTGATGAACTGCGCGCGATGTTCCTCCGCAAGCAATACGGACATTCTGAACACAAAGCGCGAGTGCAAATCCAATATGGCCGTTTTGTGTGTTTGCAGTTTGAGTTGCGTAGCGTGCTTATTCGTCGCAATCGAAAGTTTTTGAAATCTCTTATAAAATCCCAAAATCAGTTTTAGAGAAATGTAGAATGGAAGTGTTGCTGCCAGGGGAAGAGAAAGCCACTCGGCTTCCGGCCAGTTCGACAGATTTGCCCATTGAAAATACGACAGTCTTACCAGCGATATCAATTTACAACGTTCTAACGAATTACTACAAACTTTCCGGATTTTCGTTCGAAGATTTTTGCTGTGCCCTAAGTCACAAAGAGAATTGTGGGATCCTGAATGATATTCATTTGACCCTCCTTGATGCCATTTTATCCGAGGTAAATGTCACGTGACTTTTGCAGTGTTAGCAGTTGTGTGTTGTTTAGAATATTAAAAATGCATTTTTCTTTCTCCTCCCTTCTCTGTTCTCCCTCTCATCTCGATTCCCCTCCCTTCCCCTCCCTCACACATTCCCTCCTTCAGAAAATCAAGAGTGGTAGCTTCAGTAGATACGAATTATTGACCCTTGAGAAGTTAGACGATTTAACTTGGCCTGCTGCTCTCCGCCTACTACTTCAATCAGAAAATCAGAGCTCTCTACTTGGAGATTATTATACATTTGATGTCGCTACACGGATAGACATTCTACTGCATTTAACACGAGGCGTTCATGGTAAGTTGAGTTACTTTCTGTTACTTGATAAGCGGTCTGTTTAACTACTTAATTAGTTAAGTTAGTACAACTCTACTCCTTTATACCAATTCTAATCACACATCTCTCTCCTGTCCAGCATTCCAGAAATCCTCCCCCACTCTGTACGATCTCCAGTCGATAGGTGTAGATAGTGAGGGGGCGAGTTATTGGTTCTGTGAGAAGCGACTTCTAATTCACACCGCAGTAGATGGGAGTCTGTACCTTAGCAGCAAGGATAAACTCGACGATCTTCTGAGTAGTCTAAACACCAATATTGAACTAGACATGAAGGTAATGGGGAATGCAGGGAGCACCACAGCAAACAATCTTTATGCAGGGGTGCAGTGGGAGTGAGGGGGAGGGAGACAAAACAGTAATACAGAGTTGTGGAGGGTAACCTGACCATTAAATCATGGTGTCTCACAAACTAACACCGCAATTATATATCAGGTCCATGCTGCACTAAAGGAGAGGTATTTTGAGTTAGCAGAAGGGATGAATGAGACGCTTATAAACCTGGTTTGGGCATACCGAACTACCCAAGCTAAAACACTCCAATCACCTACTAAATACTCAGGTACAGTAGTTGTTCAGTTACTGCACTCTGTGTACAGTTGTAGTGTTCTCAATCACATAGGTTCCTTTTGAACCTACTGTACAGGTGTAGTAGGTCGATAACGCCGTAGCAGGTTTACAGTCTATTTCATGAAACAAAAAAGATCATCGTCGTTGGTGATATTACCCCCCCACCCCTCCATTTAGGTATAACGTATGGAGATCACAGTGGGATCACAGTTCTCAGGAAGGACGTTGAGGCAATGCCCATGGCATCCCTTCTCACCACCTTCAGACACGCTTCAGAGGAGAAATTCTCCTTCGGATCAGACCGTCTGTATCTCAAGTAAGTATCGTGACGTCATAATCGGTGACGTAAAAATCGGTGACGTCATAATTAATGGTTTAGTTCACATTTCAATGATGCAGCTTGGCCAGACATACACAACACTCCACCAGGTTAAGATTCAGTTATAATACTAACCCACCCTCCCTTCTATCTAGATACAGAGGGAAAGTGACATGTGATAAAGTTGGTGAAGAGCTAGCTACACAAGTTGCTAAGGAAACCAAATCTCTCAGGGAACAACTTGTCTGGAAAGCCTCCTCTCCCGACCAGGTATATTATATTTTGTTTAAACCTGCCGTGAAACAGATCCGACCAAGGCCAAGGCTGGTATTACACACTTTAGTTCATGGTTTCTATAACTTGGGCCAACAATCAGATGTATAACTCTGACGCCTATTCCACTATCTCTCCCTGAATCTCCTGATACCGATCTCCCACTGCATCCTCATCCCCCTGCAATCTGCTTCTCAGCTGACCCCTATTTCCCCTGCTCAGTTGAAGTTGATGAGGAACACACTGCTAAACATGGCAGGCAAGATCCCTAAATACTTCATGCATGACTCCTGGGCCAAGAGGGTCAGTAGTTGGGAGACCGCTGTTCTTAGAGCCACCTCTGCACATCACCTCGCGGCCTGTTTAGCTTTCTTGGAATCTCATATCAGACATGTCATCTTTACAAATGGTACGTGTTATTCGGTAGATATGCGTCGTACTCGTGTTAGTTGGGTTTCTCGAACTTACCCTCCTTTACAGTATTTCTGACAGAGTAGAGGGTCGAACTAGGTAAACAATAATACTAACCCCCTCCAACCCTACCTCAGATTGGACTACAGAGGTTCCCAGCAGCAACTCCCCCGAGGGAACACCTCAGAAAGCATCAGACAAAACACCCCAGAAATCAGCAGACAAAACACCCGAGGAGAAGAAGGGAACCCCTCAAAAAGAGGGGACACCTGTTAAAGAAGGAACCCAAAAAGAAGGAACACCTGTTAAAGAAACCCCAATGGACACCTCAGTCGAGGAGCCCATGGACACCTCAGAGACTGAAGATCCACCCTTTGTAACCCCAGACCAGTCCCCTGTGGCACTAGACAGGTTCCCTGATACCCCATCAACATCCAAGAGGAAGAGCCTGGGGTCGGCCAAAAAGAGCACCGAGTTTGGGGTCTTGTGGTCCTTTCAGTCGGATAAAGGAAGTCCTGACAAGCAGAAGGGAGTTGAAAGTAAAGGGAACCGGCTCACAAAAGTGGTCAACAGGCTGCAATGTACTGCTGCTTGTTCTAAGAAAGTTATACCGATGGGGGTTGGTGGGTTTGTTAAGAAAGAGGGACCTGATGGGAAGGTTATGTTCGCTCTACCTCCGGGCGCCAAAATCATCAAACGATCACCACCCACACAGGTATATAGTAAGAGAAATACTAACCAAATTTAGCAGAACTACCTGCTACTTGCTAGACTCATGTAAATTCTAGACTCCTGACTCAGGTTCCTGAGTTTTAGGCCCGTTTTAGATTCCTAGATCAGGACTATCTCAATAATTCTTGATTCTTTGTTTTGTTCTCTATCGATTCTGACCACCCCTCTCTCCTTCTCCAGGTGATTCTCTCCGCCAGTAGTTTACAGTCAGGAAGGTTGATGCCAGTACAGGTTATACCTTCAGACCAAGACAAGGAAAACAGAACACCACCACAACAGGGATCTTGCCAGAATATCACACTTGCACCTGAGGTTTGTACTTAGTATTATATAGCTGTTGTTTGTACCCCCCTGTCGTTTCTATTTTTTGTTTCCATTTGTTGGTGGGGCAGTTTCACTTTTAGTTTTATAACGACTTCTTCCCCAGGTAGTACAAGGGTTACTAAAGCGACCTGATATAACTGTTAAAGGACGGGTTACACTAAAGAGAAGGATGGTGGAGAAGACTTCAGAAAGTGATCCAGTAGACCTATTGCAGAAACTGTTCTCAAGCTGGGCCAACCAAGACACATCAAAACTCAGTAAGCACCTCACTTTCGGAATTCACTAGTATAGTTAGACACACTAGGAGACACACGTAGTTACAGCCCTCTAAGCTGTTTTTCCCTTTCCACAGTTTGTGTTCCCAATTAACCATCCCCCTCTCTCTTCAGATGCTCACTACCTAGCCGAGGCGAAACAAAGAAAGTTAGGTCGGGTAGGAGGAGGTGTAAAACAACAAGGATACCTCTACAATACTGACTCACAGTTCTGTGTTTCAACCTGTCAGAACCAGTGGAGAATGCATCTACGAAGATCACTTGATATCGCTGATATAGCCACTCTGGTTAGTGATCCTTATCCTTGAAGTGCCATTTTAAATCACCCTTTGTAACCCCAGACCAGTCCCCTGTGGCACTAGACAGGTTCCCTGATACCCCATCAACATCCAAGAGGAAGAGCCTGGGGTCGGCCAAAAAGAGCACCGAGTTTGGGGTCCTGTGGTCCTTTCAGTCGGATAAAGGAAGTCCTGACAAGCAGAAGGGAGTTGAAAGTAAAGGGAACCGGCTCACAAAAGTGGTCAACAGGCTGCAATGTACTGCTGCTTGTTCTAAGAAAGTTATACCGATGGGGGTTGGTGGGTTTGTTAAGAAAGAGGGACCTGATGGGAAGGTTATGTTCGCTCTACCTCCGGGCGCCAAAATCATCAAACGATCACCACCCACACAGGTATATAGTAAGAGAAATACTAACCAAATTTAGCAGAACTACCTGCTACTTGCTAGACTCATGTAAATTCTAGACTCCTGACTCAGGTTCCTGAGTTTTAGGCCCGTTTTAGATTCCTAGATCAGGACTATCTCAATAATTCTTGATTCTTTGTTTTGTTCTCTATCGATTCTGACCACCCCTCTCTCCTTCTCCAGGTGATTCTCTCCGCCAGTAGTTTACAGTCAGGAAGGTTGATGCCGGTGCAGGTTATACCTTCAGACCAAGACAAGGAAAACAGAACACCACCACAACAGGGATCTTGCCAGAATATCACACTTGCACCTGAGGTTTGTACTTAGTATTATATAGCTGTTGTTTGTACCCCCCTGTCGTTTCTATTTTTTGTTTCCATTTGTTGGTGGGGCAGTTTCACTTTTAGTTTTATAACGACTTCTTCCCCAGGTAGTACAAGGGTTACTAAAGCGACCTGATATAACTGTTAAAGGACGGGTTACACTAAAGAGAAGGATGGTGGAGAAGACTTCAGAAAGTGATCCAGTAGACCTATTGCAGAAACTGTTCTCAAGCTGGGCCAACCAAGACACATCAAAACTCAGTAAGCACCTCACTTTCGGAATTCACTAGTATAGTTAGACACACTAGGAGACACACGTAGTTACAGCCCTCTAAGCCGTTTTTCCCTTTCCACAGTTTGTGTTCCCAATTAACCATCCCCCTCTCTCTTCAGATGCTCACTACCTAGCCGAGGCGAAACAAAGAAAGTTAGGTCGGGTAGGAGGAGGTGTAAAACAACAAGGATACCTCTACAATACTGACTCACAGTTCTGTGTTTCAACCTGTCAGAACCAGTGGAGAATGCATCTACGAAGATCACTTGATATCGCTGATATAGCCACTCTGGTTAGTGATCCTTATCCTTGAAGTGCCATTTTAAATAAATTTACTAAATAGTTATAGTAGCCTGATTAACTTTGGTCCAAAACCGCCCTGTTGGGAGACATTTTTCAACTATGTATTTTAATTAATTTATCTCCCCAGCTTTCGATGCTTCACTCCCATATTCTCTGGTCTGAGATCAATAACATAGCCACTCTGACTGATAACAAATACCGATGTGATGAGAAAACACTGGTACAGAGAATTATTGGTGAGTGGCAGGGGGACTGGGGTGTTAGACTTTAGAAACTGATGATAAGTTTTAATGGTATAGAGCTCAATCATTAACAGATGTTTCTCCCATTCAGTTGATAGCAGAGATGAGGCAGATGAAGGCAGGAAATACAAGATTGTAGTGATGAAACAGGAACTGAAGGGGTAATAATTATATTAACAATTAACAAACTGTAAACATCTTCTGGCTTCTCTCGTGGCTGAACGTATTCTAGACTCCGATTATTTCAGGGATGAGACACTGCAGACGCTTCACTGTGAAAAGATTCAAAAGGCCATGGTTGATCTAGAAATAGGTGTTCACGATATTTGGGTGAAAGAAGACATGATTTCCCTTCGAGAACTCTACACCTATCAGCTGAACCAAGACAAGCTGAAGTCTCTGGAATCTGCTAAAATAATTGTAAGTTGTGTGTTGATACAGTCGTATCAATAGTTTGCTTGATGCTGCTGCCTGCTGGAAATGTGACTGACGGAGAACTGTGAAGGAAGAATGTTTGGACAGAAACTGGGTGTGTGTGTGTTCTTGGTGTAGCTGTGTATGTGAGGCGCGGAGCAAGTTGAGAGTGTGAGACGTCGCGAGCCAGTGGGGTCTTCTGCGCGTACGCCGCGCAATGAAATGTTTCCCGCCCAGTGATCAGAGCTGGGAACAAACACCTGCCGTGTGGGACTGTGTCTCAAAACCTACTTCAGGTTATACTGGTATGGTAATTGTATGACTTAGAAAGGTAGGAAGAGAAAAAGAAGGAGAAAGATAATAGGGCAGACCACCCGCTTCTCCCAGCTTTCAAAGGATCTTTCCTTGAGCAGGAAAAGAAGACTCAAATCGATCCTGAGATGTAAGATCTTGTTTCTCACTCCCAATAATTCCTCCAGCATCTTTCTCTCTGAGAGAGAGAGAGAGAGAGAGAGAGAGAGAGAGGGGGAGAGACTCTCTCGACCACTAACCCTACCATTCTCCCAGTGCTAGTGTGGTTAAGAGGGTAGTATCCAACATTATAGACAGAGTGGAGATGGAGGACAGGAGAGATAAAGAGAAGGTTAAAACTAAACGAAAGAGCACTGTTAAAAAAGCGTACAGGGTGTCTGCAGGGAGGACACAAGATGAAAGGGAACAGATTCGGTACCTTGGAAAACTTGATATTCTACTTGGTCGTCGTAAGGTAAAATTGAGTAGGTAATGTATAGACTGTAGTGGGAAAAGAGTTATTGATGACGACCGTTGTAAAACATAATTGTGTTAGAGGAGAGGTAAGAGTCCTCGTTGACTTCTTCACGTTCTTCAAGAAGAGACAGTACCTAGCAGCCACAATCAGAGAAGAGATAAAGACAGAAGATACTGAAAAGAAGAGAATTGCAGAACAGATTAGAAAAGAAGAGGAGGAAGAAGCGGCAGAAAAGAGAAAGAAAGAGCTGGAGGCATCCAGGAAAAAGAAGGAGAAGGAGAGGAGTATTAAGAAGGCCCAGGATAGGATCGAGAGGAAACTTCAGAAGTTGCAGAAAGATGTCGAGGAGAGAAGGACATCACTTCACAAATCACCCCGACCCAGCCTCAAGTCACCCAAACCAAAGAAGGGAATCCGAATCTCGGCAGGAAAGAGAGGGACAAAATCTGGGAAAACGAAGTTTAACTTCCCCCGAAAGAGGGTTGCCAATAAAAGGCGAGCACCGGCACGTACACCTACACGTGCTCGCTCTAGTTCCTCTGAATCTGCAGACACCCTGTTGGGCAAGAGGGCCAGAGGAGGTGCTCCTCTTGACATCCCTGTTACTAAGCGGGAGACGGACCTCTAGTGAGGTCAAGCTGATAGATTTGCTTTCTCCCTCAAGTTAGAGTTGAGGTTATCTCGTTACCAACACAGGGTAGCACTTGGTCTGGAGGATACAGGAGAAGGGAAGAAGGGAAGCAGTAGAAGTAACCAGACCTCGATCCGAGAGCGATTACAGAAGCTCAAGAAGCTGGCTAACGCTAAGAACAGAGGTAACGAGGTGCTGGCCAAATTATTGATGAAGCAGGAGTTAGTAAAGAAGTTGGCGGGTGGGGAGGAGGATGGAGGGGGGCAGAGAGCTAGTGGAGTGCTGCAACATCATAAGGATCAGGCGGGGAAGAGTGCACCACCTAAGAAGAAGGATTTGTTGTATTGCATCTGTAAACGGCCATACGATCACACTAGGTATGTGAGGGGTCAACTTGTATTGCCTCATTAGGGCCTCATTTTATCTGTGTTTCTTTGTGTCCAGGGTCCAGGGTCAACCACCTCTTTTATCAACATGCGATATTTTCGTTACCCAGATAGAGTCTTACTCTCTCTCTCTCCCCAGGTTTTATATCGGTTGTGACATGTGTAACAACTGGTTCCACGGAAAATGTGTCAGTATCTCTCCCTCAATGGCTCGAAACATGTCAGGATACACCTGTGAAGAGTGCAAGAAAAGTGGAGGAGGCGCCGGTAGTACCACTACCACTCCAGGAGGCGCTACCACATCTGATACAACAGCTCCACCAGCACTGGAAGCTAAACCAACTCCCCCTGCCCCTGGGCCTTCTTCAGAGCCTGCGGGTGATCTGTTTTGTATCTGTAGGACCCCGTACAACCAGTATAGTTTCTATATTGGGTGTGATAACTGTCAGGAATGGTACCATGGGACGTGCGTGGGGATCAGTGAGATGGAGGCAGAGAAAATTGAACTTTACATCTGTGATAGGTATATTACTGATTCTTACTCCCCCTCGGCCCTCATAGACCCTCCTGTAATTTCACTTTCCACTCCAATCAATAACCACTTTTCAAACCACTAACCAATATATGTATTTCTAAACCACTTTCTCTCTATCAGATGCAAACAGCAACAGGGCCGAGAGGAGCCAAAGTTGACACACATTCAGATTGCCGGTCTGATAAAGATCCTCAGAGAGTTGCAGATGCACAAGATGTCCTGGCCGTTCAGCCCTGTTACTAAGCGGCTCTGCCTGGAGATCACTCCAGTTCGACTATCTAAACGAAAGAGGGAGTTGTTAGAGTTGAGGTTATCTCGTTACCAACACAGGGTAGCACTTGGTCTGGAGGATACAGGAGAAGGGAAGAAGGGAAGCAGTAGAAGTAACCAGACCTCGATCCGAGAGCGATTACAGAAGCTCAAGAAGCTGGCTAACGCTAAGAACAGAGGTAACGAGGTGCTGGCCAAATTATTGATGAAGCAGGAGTTAGTAAAGAAGTTGGCGGGTGGGGAGGAGGATGGAGGGGGGCAGAGAGCTAGTGGAGTGCTGCAACATCATAAGGATCAGGCGGGGAAGAGTGCACCACCTAAGAAGAAGGATTTGTTGTATTGCATCTGTAAACGGCCATACGATCACACTAGGTATGTGAGGGGTCAACTTGTATTGCCTCATTAGGGCCTCATTTTATCTGTGTTTCTTTGTGTCCAGGGTCCAGGGTCAACCACCTCTTTTATCAACATGCGATATTTTCGTTACCCAGATAGAGTCTTACTCTCTCTCTCTCCCCAGGTTTTATATCGGTTGTGACATGTGTAACAACTGGTTCCACGGAAAATGTGTCAGTATCTCCCCCTCCATGGCTCGAAACATGTCTGGATACACGTGTGAAGAGTGCAAGAAAAGTGGAGGAGGCGCTGGTACAACCACTACCACTCCAGGTGGCGCTACAACTTCTGATACAACTGCTCCCCCGGCACTGGAAGCCAAACCAACACCCCCTGCCCCTGGGCCTTCTTCAGAGCCTGCGGGTGATCTGTTTTGTATCTGTAGGACCCCGTACAACCAGTATAGTTTCTATATTGGGTGTGATAACTGTCAGGAATGGTACCATGGGACGTGCGTGGGGATCAGTGAGATGGAGGCAGAGAAAATTGAGCTTTACATCTGTGACAGGTTAGTAGAGTTGAGAGTTCTGTGACAGGTAAACTTTTACTGATTCTTACTCCACCCTCATGTAATTTCCCTTTCAACTCCAACCAGTAACAATTTTTTAAACGTATCTATTTTTAAACCACTAACCAATATCTTTCTCTATCAGATGCAAACAGCAACAGGGCCGAGAGGAGCCAAAGTTGACGCACATCCAGATTGCCGGTCTCATAAAGATCCTCAGAGAGTTGCAGATGCACAAGATGTCCTGGCCGTTCAGGGAACCAAGCAAAACTGATACTGACTCAGACGTGATCGAGGAGCCGATGGGTAGGTTGAGAGATCGGGAGGGATAGTGTTGTCTCACACTGACTGTACATCGCGCAACCTCGCAACCTCCTCGCTACGCGGCCTCACGTAGCCGCACCGGGCCTTCGGCCCGGTGCGAAGAGGAGGGTCTTATATGAGACAAGGATAGTGAGAGGGAAAGAGAGCGACCACTTTATCTCTGACAGGCCGGAGACAGGCCAACGCTTTGACCACAGTTCTCGCTCGCTCCGAGTAGGATCAGGCCAGTGCTCTGACAGCTTTATCTAGTATCTACCCTAAATCTAATCTCCCCAATCCCCATCTGATGACTGATTCCCTCCTCAGATCTGTCTACAATTTTCAAGAAGTTCCAAAAGAAGCACTACCCCAAGTTGACACTGTTTGTGAAGGATGTCTTGAGGGTGTTCTATAATGCCCGACAGGTCTACTCAGAGGACTCCCAACGTGGCCGATGTGCTGATACACTAGAGAGGTACGGGTAACTGGGGGGGGGGTTGTTTCTGAACAAAATTAGGGTGGTAACAACCCAGGAATAACTTGGTGGATTTCTGACCACTTTCATCTACAACGGGTATCTTCTAACTCTCTCCCTCTTCCGAAGGTACTTTGTGGCGAAACTGAACGAGTTCAAAGTTCGACACGGTCTCAGCTAGAACACACTGCATGGTATATCAAGATGAAGTGGAAGAGCGAGAGAGACTGTTGGAAATGTTTTAAACGCTATATATTAATTGATCAAGGAGTTTTTAGACCGTTATACAATAATAACCCCCCTTATTATACGATTGGTTGGGAGAGAGAGATGGAGATGGTTCATATATATGTTTGTCTGTGATAATGATAATGAAAGAGCAGAGTGTCTCCGAATCTGACAAATTTAATTTTATTGTTAATCACCAAACAGTAAGATACTGCTTTTTTAGTCAAAAGAGGAAGCACCACCTGTACCTCACAAAGGGTGGTTCTCCCTCTCTGTTTGTATACAACACGGTTAGTTGAAGGGGTCGGTAAAAATTCACTCTTGTTCTACAATCACATCAAGTCATACAATCATTAAACAATTGTCCATATATCCGGGTCTCAGCTCAAGGGGACCCTGCCCATCTGACCAACACCATATCAGCTCTGCACCAATTGGCAGATCTCTTGTATAATGTTCATCTGAACACTCGCACTGCGTTGTGTGTTTGGAACTTCTTGGTGGAGCCTGTCACAGTCAACTGGGACGTACTTTGTCCATTCCTGGCTTTCCGGGGCCGCTTTGGGGCTCCGTAAATCTTGGCTTTCTCGGCCATTTTCCCTCTAACAGTTGCAGGCAGGTTATCTGAGAGGATGGAAGAATGTGAGAATATAACGCGCAGAACAGAGGCTGTTGGTGCTGCGCACTTTTATTACAGGGCAATACTCGCGCGCTCCAGCAGACCGAGATTTCATCGTAACTGCGCTGAGGTGGAGTCAGAACAAGACGCGGATTAGAGGGATGATGAAGATGTAAAGAGATAGATAGGAGAAGGGAGAACAGGAGAGAAAGAAAGGGAGAGAAAATGCTATAATGGTTCTAGAAGGCTTGTAAAAGCCATTTAAAAAGCATGGTCTAACCACACTATCAAGTGCTGCTGGAAGATTCAGGCGGCCAGGCGTGGTACTGACACGAGGATTTCACGTGCAATGGGTTTAAACGGCACGCCTGCTTCACTGTACGTGTGGCCGTGTGGGTAGTAGACACTATGTTGGAATAGAGAACAACACGTTACACAGGGTCACATGTTCGACACATGATGTTAGATTGTTAGACACCACGACACATGTTGGAAACATGTTATGTTAACACCACTAACACATAGACAGGGACAGTGGACACACATGTTAGACACCACTAATATATAACAAACATGGGAGGGACACACATATAAGACCTCTGTGGCCGGGGACAGTGAATGTCTCTCCAAGTCGACCACCAACCCATGGCCTCTTCCTAAGTTCTGCGTGTAAAATTGTTGAGGGACCAGTAGGGTGTTTACCCATAAACAAAACTGTAATACAAAGAGAGGGAAGAATGGTTCAAGAAAGGTTAGCTGGTGAAATATTTAATGATGAATAAATGAACAATATAAAATCTTGACTTCCTTACCTGATTTAGCGAGGGGTTTGCTGTATGTTTTGTTTGTGACATTCTTCTTTTGTCGCTTAGCTGCCGGTTTAGGAGCCACTGGTTCAGTTTTTAGTGCTCGCAATCGCTGTAACTGGATCGCTGAATAAAGGGATAGGGTTAGAGGGATTGACTATTTCTATTTGTTCTTTTTCATTCTGTCAGGGCGCCAAGCGTGCTCTGACCACAGTTCTCGTGCACTCCGCCAATGCCCTGACGGTTTTCATTCGACTAGACAATACTAGCAAGTGCCAATTATCTGTTACCTTTCTTAGCTTGTAGTCCGGGCGATAGACCAGGTAGAGGTAAGGAAGAACCGGTGTTGGGTATATCACCCATACTCCCCCTAACCACGAGTGTATCTGATGTACCCTGTACCCCTCCGTTCCAATCCGCCCCTGTGAATTGAAATTGGGAATCAGGGAGGGAGAGAGATGGATCACCTGTCTGGCGCCGCAACCCCATCTGAGCGGGGCCGCTTTGGGGCTCCGTAAATCTTGGCTTTCTCGGCCATTTTCCCTCTAACAGTTGCAGGCAGGTTATCTGAGAGGATGGAAGAATGTGAGAATATAACGCGCAGAACAGAAGCTGTTGGTGCTGCGCACTTTCATCACAGGGGAATACTCGCGCGCTCCAACTGACCGAGATTTCATCGTAACTGCGCTGAGGTGGAGTCAGAACAAGACGCGGATTAGAGGGATGATGAAGATGTAAAGAGATAGATAGGAGAAGGGAGAACAGGAGAGAAAGAGAAGGGAGAACAGGAGAGAAAGAAAGGGAGAGAAAATGCTATAATGGTTCTAGAAGGCTTGTAAAAGCCATTTAAAAAGCATGGTCTAACCACACTATCAAGTGCTGCTGGAAGATTCAGGCGGCCAGGCGTGGTACTGACACGAGGATTTCACGTGCAATGGGTTTAAACGGCACGCCTGCTTCACTGTACGTGTGGCCGTGTGGGTAGTAGACACTATGTTGGAATAGAGAACAACACGTTACACAGGGTCACATGTTCGACACATGATGTTAGATTGTTAGACACCACGACACATGTTGGAAACATGTTATGTTAACACCACTAACACATAGACAGGGACAGTGGACACACATGTTAGACACCACTAATATATAACAAACATGGGAGGGACACACATATAAGACCTCTGTGGCCGGGGACAGTGAATGTCTCTCCAAGTCGACCACCAACCCATGGCCTCTTCCTAAGTTCTGCGTGTAAAATTGTTGAGGGACCAGTAGGGTGTTTACCCATAAACAAAACTGTAATACAAAGAGAGGGAAGAATGGTTCAAGAAAGGTTAGCTGGTGAAATATTTAATGATGAATAAATGAACAATATAAAATCTTGACTTCCTTACCTGATTTAGCGAGGGGTTTGCTGTATGTTTTGTTTGTGACATTCTTCTTTTGTCGCTTAGCTGCCGGTTTAGGAGCCACTGGTTCAGTTTTTAGTGCTCGCAATCGCTGTAACTGGATCGCTGAATAAAGGGATAGGGTTAGAGGGATTGACTATTTCTATTTGTTCTTTTTCATTCTGTCAGGGCGCCAAGCGTGCTCTGACCACAGTTCTCGTGCACTCCGCCAATGCCCTGACGGTTTTCATTCGACTAGACAATACTAGCAAGTGCCAATTATCTGTTACCTTTCTTAGCTTGTAGTCCGGGCGATAGACCAGGTAGAGGTAAGGAAGAACCGGTGTTGGGTATATCACCCATACTCCCCCTAACCACGAGTGTATCTGATGTACCCTGTACCCCTCCGTTCCAATCCGCCCCTGTGAATTGAAATTGGGAATCAGGGAGGGAGAGAGATGGATCACCTGTCTGGCGCCGCAACCCCATCTGAGCGCACTGAGAATCAAATGGGGTAAGGTGCCGCCATACAGTGGATCCCGCATTGTTCTCAGAATATACAATTTAACTGTTAGGATTCATCAAGCAGCTATATAATCACGTATGAATATAATCAGTGTTAAAATTATATTGCGTGATGATGTCATTGTCATGTGACCGGAACACTCTTCTATTCCCCAAATCGGACATCGCAAATCGGTGCAACTTGATATTTTGATCAATATAATTTCAATTTTACCCCGTAAATCAATTTGAGATGCAATGCTCGGATGCAGGTGGCGAACACCGTCGGTTAGCGTGCAAAGAGGAAAGGGAGAGAGATAGAGAGAGAGAGGGGGAGAGAGAGAGAGAGAGAGAGACAGACAGAGAGAGAGCGCGAGAGAAGGGATCGTATGAGTATGTAGTAAGATGTTTGTTGCTGGCGCTTATCCAATCGCACAAAACATGCATTCAATCACACACGCTTCACTACATTCGGTCACGAGTGTTTTCAATTGATCCTTCATGATCAATTACGGTTGCTCCTTTATCAAAAAACACGGTTGCTCCTTCATAAAAAATCACGGTTGCTCCTTCATAAACAATCACGGTTGCTTCTTTATCAAAAAACACGGTTGCTCCTTCATAAACATTTTTTTTTTTTTCCAACCTGGTGGATCTAACTCCATGACATGTTGACGGACCGCCCGCTTTTTGACCTTCCACGTGCCCTTACGAGGTGGTCTCCGTGGTCCGTTAACCGGTGGTTTAGGAGTGTTGTCTGATAACAGACCGGATTAAACCAAAACAAAACTATATCTGACTATAACGGATAACCCACTAATTCACTAAAACTCACCTGTGAGACTGGGGGTTGAAAGCACATGTATGGTGGTCTGGGTAATATCCCTCTCCACCTTATCACCCTCTAGATCAGTCACATTGTAGGTTTTGGTGAAGACCGGTGTGGTATCAGAGGTGGGGGAGTTGAGGGCGGTGGGTAGGACATCCTCTTCATCTTCATCATCAGAAAGGGCCAGGGATACTCCACTCTGGATCCGGGGGAGGACTGAGAGGGGAGCCATACCACCTATCCTTAGCTTCCTGAAACGGGGTGAAGGTTATCAGTAACAGGGGAAGTGGGGTCAGTAACCACTAACCAAAAACATTGTATGACGCAAGGGGGTTTTCCCTAAAATTCTAGCACTTTTGAAACACCCCGATTGCTAAGCAACTTCTGTTTCTAAAAAAACATAACTCACGAATAAAGAGTGGTGATTTCTGGCGTTAGTTGAACGTTATTTTCATTAATCAGCTCCTGTTGACTTCGCACTATCTCTAATAGCACACCATTATCTTCCCTATTGCGGGGGATGTTTATTATTGAACAGGCACACGAATCAGGTAGAACTACCCCTTTTCTCTATCCCTTCCCCCAAGAATTTCCCTGGATCTAACCTGTAAACGGTTGTCCACGCGTCCTGTTCCTCTTTTAATGCCCGTAGTCCCTCTCTCTCAGCTTGGCACTCAGCTAGTTCTAGTTCTAGCCCATGGATGGCCTGGACTAGGGACAAGATCTCCCTTTGGTCTACATCTTCAACTTTTGCCTCGATTGCCTGCATGAGATAAATGGGAATTAGGAGAGTTGTATTATTCAATCTGTCGGGTTATTGTCTTCTTCAGGGCGGAGGTCACAAAACTAACGATGAAACTGGCTGTGACAATGATACAGATTACAGACGTGTAGCATGAAAGGTGGGAGGGGGATATTTTTACATTTTAATACATTGTAAACATTGGTGGTATTTTGGAGCCCACAGGGCCCTCTCTCTTTCTCATGGGTTGGGAAAATAATCGAAGCAGGGATGTTGCCATGGGAACAGGGAAGGCAAATCGATCGGGGTAATAGGGAGGGAGAGAGAACGGGGCATATAATAGAGGGAGAGAATTTCTCGAGAAAGAGGGGGAAGTGGTGATAGAGGTATAGAGCTGGTAGCAAATCATGACATGTATCATAACACAGCTGGCTCTAGAATCATCCCTGAATCAAGATACTTTGTAGGGTAGACGGGGGCAAAACGAACCACTGGGGCAATTCGAACCATG
>AVPN01001409.1:0-23018 GCA_000695325.1 Pleurobrachia bachei | reverse complement strand
ATATGTAAATAATGATTATTTATTGTATTTCACTTTGCTTTATTTGTTGAAACTGTAAGAACTGTGAGTTAGTCAATGTGTATTAAGAATTTATTGTGTTAATTTATGCTGATAAATGAAAGAAAAACTGAACCGATGAAATTGCAAAACAAAATTTTTAGTTTCGTGTTTTGTGATTAGTGGATGAGTTTGCTAGAATTAGCTATGTTTATTCAGAGTCCTACTTTGCATCTCTAGTTATGCTCTTATTCATGGAACATAATTATGAGCGTGTAATGGTCTCGTTAACTGGACATTTGGAATTCTACTGTATAGAAGTGAGGGAGAGATGGAGCGAGAGATATGGAGAGAGTGAGAGAGAGAGAGATGAGAGAGAGAGAGAAAGATAGAGAGAATGAGAAAGAAAGAGAGTGAGAAAGAAAGAGTGTGTCGACTGACGTCAAGTTACTATAACAACCGACGCTGCATCTGCTGAATGTGTATTTCTTGTCCCCCAAAGAAATTAGTGACTCGAATTATTGGTTTCCACAAATTTCTTTTCAATCTTTGTCAAAACTAAACAACCCCAGAAAACCCCTAAATGCAGACCCCCTTCCCAACCCACTCCTTTGAATTATCCCTGTCCGTCCGGCCCCATTGGGGCGGGAGTGGCTACATGCCTGCTCCCTATTGCACAATGTTAAAACTGATGTTATTAATGGCTCTCTCCGCCAAGCAGCTCCCATATGGAACTACTGCCCCATCTGATAATTGTGGGTATAATTGGGTTCGTGTTCTGGTTGTCTTCCTGTTTCCCTGCCTGGTCCTTCTTCTCATGGCATCCCGTCCTAATGACAGTCGGGGTAAGTGATAATTTGGGAAAGTTGTAGAGGAAATTATTGGAAGGGGTAAGTTATTTGAAGATGATCATGTCTCAATACATATAGATCTCAGAGCTGCTACGTGTCAACTTAGAATAACATTCTATCGCGTACTGTATAGCGACCGAGTTATTTGACACATGTGTGTACTGTGCGAGAAGGATGTTACGGGTTGGGGGAACATTCAGGAATTGTATTGTTTGTATACCACCTATCGGATGATACAGAGTGTCTCGATCACTACTACAATTCTGAGAGAGATAGAAGAGTATTTGTATGGGGAGGATTAGAGGATATAATGGATTTGAGAGGGGTGGACCAACACGTGGAGAACAGTGCTATTGAGGGATAGTTTATACACGTGCCATATAGAGAGGGGAGAGAGAGGGAGATCAGAGAGGAGAGGGAGAGGATCAAGGGAAAGGCTAAGGGGGCCGGGTCAATGATAGCTATACCTAAATTATTAAGTTTGTATGACAATAAACCAAACAGTCTTCCTTGGGTACAAGGTCCCCCTTCTCTCTCCCTCCTGCACCATGTACTCTCTCGCGCTACTATTCCCAATAAGACAAGAGAGAAGGTATACAGGTCAAGGTACTCAACAGCCATCGCTGATCTGTACAATGAGGGAAGTGATTTTAACAAAAATCCCCCAGACCCTTAAAAGACCCCTCTCTCTCCCGCAGTATGTTGGTATGTTCTGTGAATCTATCCTACTGTTCCATCCCCGCTTCTCCCCGACTGCAGTTCATGCAACGCGAGTTCGCACCCACCAAATCCTTCAGGTATGAAGAAGAATTTAGGGCGTTTCTTTTCAGATCGCTATAATGTTTTCAAATACTGGTTCTGTATCTTAGGTTCAAAGTCCCATATTCCCCATTTCTCTACTTCCTCGCTAGTTGTTAATTAAGTTGCAAATGGATATTAATCTTTGAAGTTCAATAACTTGCTAGCTCCTAGAGCGTGTGACGAAAGCAAAACCTCTTTTTCTCCAGCTAACAAGTCCTATCTCTCTCTCTCCCTCATGAAAACCGCGAAACAGATTTAATAAGCTGGGTTATATAAGTTGGTTATTAAATTCTACCACAGAGTAACTTAATAAAACCATCTTTCCAAAATGTCAAATTAGTAAAATATATAACTTCCTTTACTAATGTACAGCCTGGGGAAGACAGCAATAATACTTTCATCTGGTTCTGATCAGCACGTCACTGTGACGTCATTTGGTTTATTACCAATTACTAGATACCAATCTATCTTCTCCTTCTTTTCTCTCTTTCTCTATCTTTCTTATTTCTATCTATCTTGCTTCCAAATTAACAGCAAATATTCCCTTTCAGATTGTCGGACTGATCATGGCTTGCAGTGGTGGCTGGGTGATTTGGACTGTCAAGGAGGGTGCCGGGAAGGACCACATTACAACCTGGCATGCCCTTATTGGTGTCATCACCCTCTGTTTGTCAGTCATTAACGCTCTGAACGGTGCTCCTCTAATATATCCTCAGGTGTGTTGGATAGTCTGTCCAGTAGAGAGAGAGGGTGGGATAGAGAGACATGCCAAACGTATCACTTACAATCTGTTTCCGGTCAATATTACCACAATAAAATGTGACATGCTAGTAAGATCTATCTCTATCTATCTCTATCCATCTATCTATCTCTGTCTCCCTCTATGAGGCCCTGTCCAAACACACAACTGCTATTGTTGTGCGGGATTATCTAATTTGTGGATCCTCCAAATTATAGTATTTGTGGTCATGATATCTATTATTGGCTATAATGGAGGCCGAGTATGTGACAGGAGCAGAAATAGTAGGAACATAGACAGACCTAATAATAATTGAGAGAGATAGATGGAGGGATAGAACGATAGAGAGAGAGGAGATTTACAGGGAAGTCTAGACTTTGTAGCGAATGTTGCACAAAGATTATGAGCCATTGACTATTGAGAGAGGGAAGATATAGGAGATCGATAGAAATCGCCCAGAATCTAAATTTACTAAGTGGCGGAGGAGGCTACACGATCGAAATTCGAATATAGTGAATATACTGATACAGGCGTGTAATGAACCGTGAACGTGTAATGAACGCCGATAACTTTCAGTGAAACTTATCGGCATTCATTAGAGGATTGATCACGATGGCGATTCGTGAAACTTTTTCGAATCACCATATGATCAATCCTCTAAAACTACGTCAATTCAATTCACATATTCCTAGGTTTCCATGTTATCCACTCCCCTCTTCTCACCTATCTAACTTCCCACATATCCTCTCAGTTAAGGAAGCTTCCTCTAATGAGTGTTCCTTTGGCAGCCCTAAAGAAACGACATGCTAAACTAGGCCTCCTTACCTATCACATGTGCCCTTCTAACGATAGGTAAAGTGTTCAGTACTCTCGAGTTGAATTGGTCACGGACGCAGTATCAAACGAGTCAACTCTCAAGTGGGAGAGTCCCTGGCTCGGTCACACATTTGGAGCAGTAGTTGAGAGTGCAATGACGGAGCGCGCGAGTACAACATTATTGAGTGGTGCGCGCACGTCGACATGTGCTTTCCGGAAGCGTGGCGATTTCAATTTTTAAACCGGTCTCACGTCCACGACGACCTCAAAGTCAAATCCTTTTCTTATTCCAGGACTCGGATTCTACAGTTCATGGTACGAGAAGAAAGAGCTGAATATTCTTTTCCAAAATATCAGTTTCGGTGGGACGATGTTCCTTGTGGGAATCCTAGCAGCTCAGATATATGAACGGAGACTGGCTGAACCTTCTCCAAATTCTAGTGACTGATATATCTGATTAGAACAAAACAACTGTAACTGAGAAGATTTATACATTTCGTATGGGTGTTGTGTGTGTTGAAGCGTTGTTATGGGGAATTGCACGTGCAGTTTCCCCACTCTAACATGACCTAGTTTATCTGATTTCTCCATGGCTACCCCTGAAACCACTAGTGCTCGGGGTAGCTCTGCCTTCCCCTCAGAGCTCAATGTGGGCTCCCTCTTCCGGGATACCCCCTCAGACTTGCTGGAGACGTTAGATGAAAACTTGGCGGTTGTTCTCAGTCCTGCAGAGAGGGAGGTAGAGGAGGACGTGGTGCCGATCTACCCCGAAACTATCAGCCTGAAAGATGTCAATGATTTCCATGGGATGATGGAGTGTCCCATCTTTACAACATATATCAACACCTTCCTCAACCTGCCCTTGTTTTCCCGGTTAGTGGAACAGAACTTGCTCAATTACCAATTCATTCCTTTTTAGCCCATCCAATTTCCTACCTCGACCATCTGTCACTCCAAAATGGTTAGTACATAATGAACAACTCCCTACAGGCGTATGGTTTACAAAGGGAACGTGAAACAGTTTTCAATGGAACCCCCACTGAAAAGGAAGCGGTTCCGGGTCGATCAGGGGATGGTTGTTGCCTGGGTTTTGGTCTACCGGTTACCATACTTTATGAAGAGTCATCTTTATCTGGAGTATAGATTCGCTTTGGAACTTCTTACTGGTAAGAGGGATACTACATGTTTTGTGCCCGTTTTGTATTGCCAAGTTATGAGTACAGTTTTGTAAAAGGGGGTTAGAACATAACAAGTTTTGTAGGGGATGGGTGGTGATATATTCAACACACTTTTGTCCAGTTGACATATGATTGACCATATGATTGGTCGGCGAGGTATACATCTTGAGAGCAGGAGAAATTAGAGGGGATATGCATGTCCCTCTCGTCCCGAGATCTGCTGTCCATCTGTCTAGACAAATATATGGTCAATAGTATTTGTCAAATAGTGGGTGGAGACCTTGTCGGCCAGGTCTTTGATCCACCCTACTACTATAGCTCTCTCTCTCTCTCTCAATCTCATTTATACAAGCCCTTCCCCAATCTAACCTTCTACATGTCTGTGTCTAAGCCTACTTACTAGCCTACTTACTAGCCTACTTACTAGCCTATTTATTAGCAAGACATTCCAAATCACACTAACTTTATCCTCAGCTTCTCCCTCTCTATAGGCAAGGGATCTTAACTGTTATCTCCCCTATCAAATGAAGATATCTGTCTTCCATATATATGGTCATATCTCCCCAACTCCTTTCAGATCTCTATGTGGATGGAAAGTCACTGCACATGTACCAGGAGTTGAAGAGCTCAGTTGGGATCAACAGGTTCAGGATCTTCCTACAGTCACGTGACATGGCCAAGTTGGTATCATTCTGGATGGACAGTGAGAAATTCCACCTTCTAACATCTACCAAGGAGATGAAGGAGAAATTTACTGCCATTGAAATACTCTACCTCAAGGTACTATATGTAATAAGGGTACTATCAAGTTCAGCCAATCTTATCCTAGATAAAATTATACCTCGGCGTCACAGTACAGATTCGTATGTGATGAATCATAGATACAACACGCTGCACGCATCTTTCCCAACACCAATGTACATCGCCTCGAAGCCCCCTAACACTCACTCCCCCCTCTCAGCCGGGTTCCAAGTTTGAGCTACCGGAGACCCTCCGAACTACCATATTAGAGAAGCTGGAGGAGGACCACAGTACATTGGGTGACGTCATGGTACATGGGACACCCCTAGTAGATCGGATCAAACAAAAGGAAGTGGAGAAGATACGAAGTTTCAAGCTGGTCGGGGGCCTACTAAAGACTGCTCAACAGGAGGTAGGTTGTTCCCTGAAATTTTATCAGCTTCATACACTCACCACATGATGGCCTGGTGTCCCAAGTTGAGGAATATGGTTTTGATGGTTTTAAAAGTTGCTCGCTATTGAAACATAATTGCAGCAACATATAATTGCAGGTTATGACCTTTCTGAGGCAGTACTGGATCCCTCGATACTTCATACGAAATGGACTGCCCTACAGTGATGGAAAAAAAGAAACGGACCCTTTTGTTATCAAGGTATAGATCAACCCCGATTTAATATGCATAAAATCGCATATTTAGAAGCTTGTCAAACCTACCCTTTGCCTGCCTAGACGATGTTTCGGGCGCCTCGTCCCCGAAACACCTACCTTTACAAATACAAAGGGAGGGTTAGAACATAACAACCGTCCCTAACAATTCCCATTCCACAGTCCCATCTCATCTGGGGTCGTGAGCACAGGATAGGGCCCAGTGAAGAACCAGCCTCTAAAGTGTGCTCGTTTGGTGGTCAGGCCCCGCAGGACATGGAGGGCTTGGACCCAGGTCTACTGGAGCACATCCCTGAAGAGGGCGCTACAGTGGGTGATAGGACCTCCATTTGGAATAACAACCCCCACCTGATAGCTCCCAACCATGGGGCTGTGAAGAGGAAGGAGAAGAAACGACTCAAGGTATTGGATAGGTGTAGTTAGCATGTCGAACGAGATAAGATATGTTGGGGGATAAGATATGTTGGGGGAACTCAAAATATAGAATTAAAATCCTTCTGATCTGATCAAGTGCACCGGTCAGCTAATAAAACTATTAATTTTGCGTTTTCAGAAGTTCACCCTGTTTGAACAAGCTAGAAAGAGGAGCCAGGCGGTACCACGACATGATTCCGAATACATGAGACAACTATCTAACATCCGACAAAGCTTCCTTGTCTCTTCACCCCTGTAAGTTTATTTAGTGGGTACTATCATGTTATCTTCTAACCCTAACGCGGTGAGAGAGGGTCAAGCAAGGCAACTAGGTATCTTTAAATGTGTAGTTTTCGAGGGTGATAGAAGATAGTCTTTTAGAAAAACAACCAAAAAGATGATCCAAAACAAAATAATAGCACACTAAAGTCGAGTTTTTAATCAAAGAACCTTTTTTGCTATTTTGACAGCACATGAAATCATTATCACCACGGTAACGAGTGTTGTTACCATGACAACAAACTCCAACTGACTGTCTATGCCATTGCACCACTCAGCCGGGTTAACAAGTCCAGTCCATGGGGGTAACTCCACCCCATCCCACTCCCTCAAACCCTCCACCTCTGGTCCTCCTGAGTCATCACCAGTATTGGACAGGTGTTTAGGGCACCTCTCAGTTTGGCACCTCCACTCTGATCCCTGGTGGGATGATCTGTACGGTTTTAGGCAGATATCGGTCATAGTCCCGGGGATACAATCACTCTTCAACCAAACCTTACTATCAGCAGCATTCTCTCTGTCGTCCTCTCTCTTTTGAGGTTTTATAAAGAGGTAGAACACCTCAGTTGTGGAATTGTAACCCCCATCAAACTCTCCCTTTATACTCCCCCTGGCTCCCCCTCTTCCCTCTGTCACTGAGAATCTAATAGTCAGTAGGAGTCTGTTGGTAGTGTGGTCCCTCTCCAATAGCACTAGAAATGAACCCAGGGAGGACTCCCCATGTACCACTGTTTTCTGATCCAAATCCTCACCAAATGAGATGGAGAGGTCCAGTCTGGGGAAGGTACTTCTCTCAACCCATACCTCCCCACCACCATCCCAATCAGTTGTTATAACGTTGTCGCTAGGATCGTTACCAATATCGTTACCATGGTTACCACCAACTCCCTCCAACTCAAACTCAATATCTTGATCCCCGCAGTTATTGACAGTTGCCCGTATTAAAGAGTGTAGAAGGGTCGGGTTGTAGATACCTCCCTCACGATACCACCCCATCTTTCTCGGGTTCCACTCGTTTAGAGCATTCACCGGCACACCTCCCACCACACCACCATCCTTAACTAAATACCACTGGTGAGGAGATAGCATCTGGGTGTCATCATCAGTTGAGAGGAGGGATACCTGGAATCGACCATCAATCAGTACCGCGTTACTGAGATCTACCTCTAGAAGAGAGGAATGAACCACCTCTTTCGATGAGTTGTTTACAAACCTCTGTCTCAGTCGGCCCACCTTCCTCGGGACACCCAGTTCTATTGCAGTGAGGTTACTATGGTTACTACCTCCTGATGACGTCATAGTGACGTCACAACAGAGCTGACTCGTTCCCATGGTAACAGAACATCCCTCTGTACCATGCCCTGTTGAGAAGTACCTCACTATATCTTGCTGCTGGGGCACTGCTGAGTTGCAGTAGTCTCTACCCCCGGGGCAATCACACCAGCAGGTAGCTGTGACATCAGGAGTTATGAAGGAGTATCTCCCTGTCACTGGGTATACATCCCACACCCTCTCCAACTCAATCGTGTAGTGGAAGTGGACTAGGGTGGTGAGGTCTATACCAAGCCGTCTCTCTCCCAGCAGGACGGATAGCTTGTAACAGAGGGGTTCTGTTAGACCGAGGGATGTGTGGTGCTCTGTTGCTGTACGGCGAGGGGAGATAGGCGAGGAACATATATCATGTTGTTGGTCACGTGATCTAGAGGTCTGGTCACGTGATCTAGAGGTCTGGTCACGTGACCTAGATTGTTGGTCACGTGATCCAGTCTGTTGTTGGTGATGTGATCCACCAGCTGCGGTAGAGTGTAGGAGGAGCAAGAAAGTTAGCATAGTGGTAGTCAGTAGAGTGGATTAATAACACAATGCATACACTGACAGCTATTGTTTTACACTATCCAGCACATGGGCAGAGATTTCAAATATCTCATTCATAAGATCTCCCTCTCTCACTCTCTTTCTCCAAGTATATCTCCCTTAGCTACATTATATGATTCGATATCTCTACTGTTTTTCCGCGATACTGAATACAATAGTGACTAACTCTCTCCTACTCCCCCAGGTCTACTACAGCTGCAGGAGCAGCACCACAAGAAGGTGGAGCTGTGACACCCCGGAGGTTCACCCCTGGTAACCTACATCTGGAGCCCCTTGGAACTAAATTCCCCTCCATCAGTGAAAAGAGCTCATCCGATGCTTCAATGAGTACCCTCCCCTCAGGAGAGTCCCTGCCCACCCTGATTATTGGCCCTGACCCCTACAGACTGCTGGGTAAAGTCAACAAAACCCTCCTGTCACCCATGAAACCTGAACAATTGAACACTAGAAAGTGGTTGCTAGGGGCAGTGGCGGCTAACTGCCTGGCTGGTCGGCCCATCCAGGACTACCTCAACTACCACTGCTCTACCAGTACAGGCGAGACTGCTGACAGTGTGGGGGTCGTGTTGAGAGCTCTGGACTGTTGGGAGAGGATCGAGAGGATTAGAGCTACTGCCAGTGCATCCTATGGTGGTAGGAGGGCTGAGGAGATTACAAATGCTGGTGGTTGGGCAGGTCTGGACGCGCCCCGGCTCCTTCCCACCTACCACCACTACCTGGCTTCCCTCTCCGGGGACATCCTAGAGGTCCACCTGGAACCCTACAAGGAGACACGGTTTATAGCCCGGGAATACCTGGCAACTGAGGGTGCACTGCAGATGTGTGATGAGGTGCGGGGTGTGCTACAGGAGATGATGAGGGGAGGCAATGTGGCTGATACCTGGCTGGCCCTCCTTCAGGAACATTGTCTGGCTCTCTGTCAGACATGGGTTGTCAGGTACTTTGTGTGGCAGGATGATCGGTTAAAGGTGAACTGTGCACCATCCAAGGAACAACGCCAATACCCCCTCTCTAGAGTCCACTCCCGGTCTGCATCCTGTATCCAGGGTAACGATGCTTTCGATGATGTCATAGTAACGGACCTGACTGCCCAGTACTCCTTTGCACCCCGCTCTGAACAAGTGTGGTTGTCACTATTCGCGTTGGAGGTTGCGAGTTACCGACCTGCGGAGGTGTATTATCCACCAGTTCCCACTACAACACAGAGTATTGGGGTGAGCTGCAGGGAGGATGACCTACATAATAGGGGGATAGTTGGGGAGAAACTGGATAAGAATCTGAGACCTAGGAGTGGGTTGATGACGGAGTCTCAGGCCAACCTTCCCCGGGTAAGTAGGCACACACTACTGCACCGTGTAGTAATGAGGTTATCTGCATAGTTCAGTGTCACTTCAAGGATCAATCTGAGAGATCACTTATCCGAGAAGAAAGTTAAACTATTAATTGGTAAATACCAATGGTAATGTAATGGATTATTTTAATCTCAGCTACAAGATTGCCGAGCACAGCATGATGCCAAGAACAAACGCAAGAAGTTCGTAAAGAGATCTCTTATCAAGAGGATTGAGAGCGCTAAAAGCAACATGTCCCAGGTGAATAAAGCTGACAATCGCATTATAACATTTTTATCGTTACTTTTCCACTGTTACATTTGTTTTAGGACATTGTGTCATGTTCTAAAATTCCCGCTCGATATTTTGCCCGCTAAATTCTAACATTATCACCCCCTCTATTCTAAAACCCCCATCATGATACTCTCCAGGTGAGCACGTCAGGCAGTGAGAGTAGCGTGATGACAGGGACAATGTCCAAGCGGAAGAAACTCCGTCCCTCTACCTTCAAGCAGTTGCTAGGGGAGTCCCACTACTTCAACATGTTTATGAAGTACCTCTCACTTAACATGGCTGATGAGACAGAGGCACCACTACTCACATTCTGGCATCAGGTACATTATATAACTTGTTCTTTAGCTGGACACATTCTGGCATCAGGTACTAATAAGTAGAACTCGGAAATTAACTTTTTTTTAGCTGGACACATTTTCAATGGGTTCTGATCTGAATGTTTGGAAGAAAACCACATCAGACGACTGATTTCCGAATCCTTTTCAGGTTGAAATAATGAAGTCCTATCAAACGCCCAAAGCTCGAAAAGAAAAGGCGACTTCTCTCCATAAGAAGTACCTACTCCCAGGGCACGGACCAAAGAGGGAGTACCTTATGAATGTTGACTGCCCTCAACTTATTGAGATAGCCGAGAAGAAAAATATCACGTGAGTTTGTGAACCACCCCCTCCCCTCACCTTGAATCTGAAATACCTTTCATACTGACTACTGAGCATGTGTTGACAATGTCAGAGAATCAGAATGGGGAAATCTCGAATGTTATGCCATGGTGTCCCCCTCTCTACCTCCAAATCCCGTCTCTACCTCCACCCTCTATCTCACCAGGCCAGCGATGATAGTGAACGCCCAGACCTATGTGTGTAAGATACTAGAGGACAAATGGTGGGCTCCCTACAAGACGTTTCTGGACAGACATGGGTTGTCAGGTACTTTGTGTGGCAGGATGATCGGTTAAAGGTGAACTGTGCACCATCCAAGGAACAACGCCAATACCCCCTCTCTAGAGTCCACTCCCGGTCTGCATCCTGTATCCAGGGTAACGATGCTTTCGATGATGTCATAGTAACGGACCTGACTGCCCAGTACTCCTTTGCACCCCGCTCTGAACAAGTGTGGTTGTCACTATTCGCGTTGGAGGTTGCGAGTTACCGACCTGCGGAGGTGTATTATCCACCAGTTCCCACTACAACACAGAGTATTGGGGTGAGCTGCAGGGAGGATGACCTACATAATAGGGGGATAGTTGGGGAGAAACTGGATAAGAATCTGAGACCTAGGAGTGGGTTGATGACGGAGTCTCAGGCCAACCTTCCCCGGGTAAGTAGGCACACACTACTGCACCGTGTAGTAATGAGGTTATCTGCATAGTTCAGTGTCACTTCAAGGATCAATCTGAGAGATCACTTATCCGAGAAGAAAGTTAAACTATTAATTGGTAAATACCAATGGTAATGTAATGGATTATTTTAATCTCAGCTACAAGATTGCCGAGCACAGCATGATGCCAAGAACAAACGCAAGAAGTTCGTAAAGAGATCTCTTATCAAGAGGATTGAGAGCGCTAAAAGCAACATGTCCCAGGTGAATAAAGCTGACAATCGCATTATAACATTTTTATCGTTACTTTTCCACTGTTACATTTGTTTTAGGACATTGTGTCATTCTAAAATTCCCGCTCGATATTTTGCCCGCTAAATTCTAACATTATCACCCCCTCTATTCTAAAACCCCCATCATGATACTCTCCAGGTGAGCACGTCAGGCAGTGAGAGTAGCGTGATGACAGGGACAATGTCCAAGCGGAAGAAACTCCGTCCCTCTACCTTCAAGCAGTTGCTAGGGGAGTCCCACTACTTCAACATGTTTATGAAGTACCTCTCACTTAACATGGCTGATGAGACAGAGGCACCACTACTCACATTCTGGCATCAGGTACATTATATAACTTGTTCTTTAGCTGGACACATTCTGGCATCAGGTACTAATAAGTAGAACTCGGAAATTAACTTTTTTTTAGCTGGACACATTTTCAATGGGTTCTGATCTGAATGTTTGGAAGAAAACCACATCAGACGACTGATTTCCGAATCCTTTTCAGGTAGAAATAATGAAGTCCTATCAAACGCCCAAAGCTCGAAAAGAAAAGGCGACTTCTCTCCATAAGAAGTACCTACTCCCAGGGCACGGACCAAAGAGGGAGTACCTTATGAATGTTGACTGCCCTCAACTTATTGAGATAGCCGAGAAGAAAAATATCACGTGAGTTTGTGAACCACCCCCTCCCCTCCCCTTGAAACTGAAATACCTTTCATACTGACTACTGAGCATGTGTTGACAATGTCAGAGAATCAGAATGGGGAAATCTCGAATGTTATGCCATGGTGTCCCCCTCTCTACCTCCAAGTCCCGTCTCTACCTCCCACCCTCTATCTCACATCAGGCCAGCGATGATAGTGAACGCCCAGACCTATGTGTGTAAGATACTAGAGGACAAATGGTGGGCTCCCTACAAGACGTTTCTGGAGGATGATGCGAGTGCCCGGATTATAGAGTCCTCCTCTCTAGACGTTACTAATACTATCAGTTGTGGTCAGGATTATCGAGCTAACCTGAGGTACCAGTGGGGTATCTTCACCTTCGATCTGATCAACTTTCAACACGGACTACAGGACGCTGTTAGGTGAGTATTGAGAGGGGATATATATGTTGCCATGGTTACCAACTAGATGTGGGTGTTAAGAAATGCATGGTTACCATGGTTACCACTGTTTCAGGTACACTCAGTTCAAACAGTACCTGAGAAAGACCTTTGTTAAGATGTGTACCGGCAAGGGCAAGAAGAGTAAAGATGGGCAGTATTTTGTAGTCGTCAATGGAGTGGGAATCTTTGCTGATAGGTGAGTTACAGCTGGAAATGTAATGATAGATGCATTAGTTTAGGCTTTAGCTTTTGATTTCATAATTCAGGCCCTTTAGGCTCTAAAAATTTTTTCATACAAGTACAACAAAACTCGGTGCGGCCTCTACTTCTTTCGGGCAGGTCATCCTCCAGACGCAGCAATCACAAACAAACACTACAGAATTCTCATCTCGCCCCACCCCTCAGGTTGGATAACGATCTAGATTTCTTTATAGAGGTCAGCAAGTGGATAAACCTAAAGTCAGACATGGCAAACAACTCGGGGCGGAGGTTACACCGAGCAACTGAAGCCCTACTGGTGTGTAAAGCCCAGGCCATTGTGTCCTGCTTCTTGAGGTCAGCCGTGCCTCCCAGGGTCAGGGTGAACCTGCCAGGGAACATCATAGCAGAGATAGAGAAACGAGTGGACGATAGTAAGAAGTGAGTTTTAGCGTTGTTTACATGAGACATCCATATAATGTTTTAGAGTTGTTTAGAGACATACATACTGAAGTATTGTATACTGAAGTGTAGTATACCTACCACCCCTCCCTCCCCATGTTATATTCAACCCCCTCCCCCCTTTCTGCAGGTTCCACAGGGGTCTGTTTTACAATGCAGCTCTCCACATGTTACATTTAACCCCCCTCTCTCTGCAGGTTCCACAGGGGTCTGTTTTACAATGCAGCCCTGCACATGGTCACAATGCTCCTTCCCTTCTGGAAGAAATTCTGCTTCTTCCTGAGTGTGGGGGTGAGTGAGAAGGACAGGGCTCTAATCCAAACTGTCAGTGGACAGGCAATCAGTAGCAGCAGTTTGGGGAGCATTGATGAGCGAATTGGGGATGAGAGACAGGAGAAGTTAGGTGCTATCGCTGAGAAAAAGGTATGAGTTTGAACCCTTTCTTGCTTTTCATATAAGACGTTACCATGGTTACCATAACAGTTATCATCTAGTTACCATGGTTTCCCACGTCAGATAAACACATCCGAGAGCACCAGTGACGGTATCAAGGGTATAAGGGGGAGGGCCCCTCAGGTTGGATAACGATCTGGATTTCTTTATAGAGATCAGCAAGTGGATAAACCTCAAATCGGACATGGCAAATAACTCGGGGAGAAGGTTACACCGTGCAACTGAAGCTCTACTGGTGTGTAAAGCACAGGCCATTGTGTCTTGTTTCCTGAGATCAGCCGTGCCTCCCAGGGTCAGGGTGAACCTGCCAGGGAACATCATAGCAGAGATAGAGAAGAGAGTGGACGATAGTAAGAAGTGAGTTTTATAGTAGTTTATAGACATCCATAATTAATGTTTAGAGACCTGAGACATCCATAATGTGAAACATCCGTGTTCCGTAAGTTGTTACAGCGACACTGAAGTTCTGTATACTTTAAACTCTCCCCTCTCTGCAGGTTCCACAGGGGTCTATTTTACAACGCGGCCCTCCACATGGTCACAATGCTCCTACCATTCTGGAAGAAGTTTTGTTTCTTCCTCAGTGTGGGGGTCAGTGAGAAGGATAGGGCGCTCATCCAAACTGTCAGTGGGCAGGCCATCAGTAGCAGTAGTTTGGGGAGTATTGATGAGAGGATTGGGGATGAGAGACAGGAAAAGTTAGGCGCTATCGCTGAGAAAAAGGTACGAATTTTTTAAATCTTTCTTGACTTTCATATAAGAAGTTACCATAGTCACCATAGTTACCATAACAGTTACCGCCTAGTTACCACTTATTTACCGCCTAGTTACCACCTAGTTACCATCACAGTTACCATGGTTTCCCACTGCAGATCAACACATCCGAGAGCACCAGTGACGGTATCAAGGGTATAAGGGGGAGGGCAGCAGCACAGGACAAGATACTCTCCAGACGAGACGCATTTCCCCTTCAGACTCTCTCTGCCACTCTCCACACAGACCAGAACCTACACTATCAGTTTAGTTTGTCGTCCGGTATCTGCCATCTCAAGTTTGACAATGGACATGAGATACCACAACCCTGTGAGGTCCTTCTTACACCCTTCACTGAGGAGGTAATACTAACATATCTAACTAACAGTAACATATCTAACTAACATATTTAAGCTTGCAATGTTGCTATCTATAATAATTTCCAGTTTCACCTCGCCCTTTTATCCCACCCCCCCTCCCCCCCTCAATACTGCCCTTCCGTAGTTCAATGTGACATGTGTGTAATTACAACAAGCTAATCCCCTCCTCCCCCAGATTGAGTTCCTGCTCTCCCCACTACCGGTACGTCGAGATAGATCCACAGTCGAGGTTCCCTCATCCCATCACAATTCAGCTAAAAAATCACGATCTAAACGGGAGGTGTTCTGGGTACTAGATGGCTCGTCTCCTCCCGCTACACTCGGGAACAAAGCCCTAGTAGCACGATTAGTACAATCAAGAAATACCAGCCGACTCCGTTAAATAGTTAATAAGTTAATTAGTTAACTAGATTGTTAATGTTATTGTTTAAAATTGTTGATGTTGTGTCGTTATGTTGTCGTCAGATGTTGGTAAAAACGCAGATCTGTAAGGAGAGAGATAGAGGGAGAGAGATCATTAGGAAAAGGTTTGTAAAAGGGATAGAGATGGTATGGAGGACAGGGAGAGATCGACATTGAGAGAAAGATCGAGAGAGAGATAGAGATTTAGGTAAGGAGAGAGTTAGGGGTAAGGTAAGGGAGCTGCACGGAAGGTTGACATGACTCTGTGTGGTTTGTGTGTTTGAACATCATGTATGTACAGCTCTATATTGCGATCTAGTGGTGCCCTTAGTTATTGTGTTCTACTACTTCTACACCTGTTTCAGTGCTTCACTAGCTGTGTGGGTACACTATGTGGTTTATAAGGTAGGTACAAGCCACTCCATGAGACCCTTTAAAATTCAGCCAATATTGATTTGAACCCTCTACCGAGGGTATATTGACTCGCTCAAACCCTTTTTCCTCAACCGTCAACGTGATTCATACTAACTGTTAACCTATATTTCACTCGATAACATACCCCCCCTGGCTGCAGGAGAGAGAACAAGAGGGTGGTATACGAGGGTTTACTGACTGGAATGGCTCTTCTAGTCTCCTACATTATCATATCACATAGCACCTTCCTAGATACTGCACACTCCTCCGTGGTAAGTCGCGGCTATATCTGTTACGAAGTCACCCCTATTATTTCATACCTCTGTGAGCCGAGGGGTACTTTCGTTGCCTGAGTCGGATATATCTGTTCACCGCTACATGTAGCTACAGAGACCACAAAGTTCAAAGAAACTAAATTCTGTCAAATATTCACATTATCTCCCTACCTACAGATGGATCTGTATGAGACGCAATACAGTGGAAACAGGAAACAGTTTGTTATCCTGTACGGGGGACACCGAACGGGATCCAACTTTCTGGGCCAGATGTTTAATGAAAATCCAGCCATTTTGTATGTACACGAACCTCTGAGGGAGCTACTCAGATTACGGGAGTACGGTCACATACCAGGTTAGATCACATATCCCCTTCAATATCGGCCTCATAATCTGACCCCAATCTAAACAAATATCGACTACTTTTTCAGTGATAGAACCGTTTACACAGGCCATTAACCCTCCCTTCCCCCAAATAGAGTCAGATGTCCGTTCAACACTAGATGAACTACAATTACTGTGGCTGTCCCAAACCCTGGATAGTTGCCAAATGGGTACCCCTCCAGAGGAGAGGGATCCCTTGTTGGAGAGGTGGGGACAGTGTGGACTACCAGCTGAGAATCTCCTTAGGTTTGGGAGTTCAGCCTGTCCCGGAGAGAGACAAATAAACAGTTGGTCTCAACTGTGTATACTGAGGGATACCGTTGTACTAAAGGTGCTTGTTCAGTTCTAGATTCACCCACTCACTATCTATAACTTTAAGCGACCGACTCATATCAATCCGCCCTGTCGTATGAAACAAATCTAACATTTGGGCAGGTACCTCAAAGTCAAACCATTTCTCTGATCTCACACTCTCTCCCTCCCAGATTAGCCGGCTACTTCAGCTAGAATCCTTGGAAGACCTCCACTCCTCGATCTCTGAAAACGATTTCAAGATCATCCATCTGATACGTGATCCACGGGATGTGATCAGATCACGTTTCAAGTTCAAACACTACCATTACAAGGATCGTTTCCCCATAACCCATGATACTAATCTTGAGAATAAGATCGGCCTGGCAGCGGAGGAGTGGTGTATGAGGGAACTGGATAATGTGGTTTATGGGACAAGGACAGGGCCCGATTGGTTTAGAGACAGGTGGGACTTCGTGAGACATTGGCACATAATCGTGCAGTGTTCACTATAATTATCTTCCTAACTAAACTTAATTAAATTAAAACATGCCTGACCGTTTGATCCTCTTTCAGTTACCAGCTGATGACGTTCTCCGATCTGGTCTCTGATCCTGTTGCGGTTACTCGAGAATTGTACCAGTTTATAGGTCAGGAGGCTACTCCCTCGGTGATGTCATGGGCTCACTCTGCCACTAGAGTGGATCTTCAGCGTGGGACTGAGAACTATGAACCTATGAGGTGGAATTCTAGCCATGAGAAGATTGTTGAAGAAGAGTGTAAACCTCTTATTATTAAAATGGGACTACAGTTTCGCCAGCTTGATATCCAGTATTCTGAAAGTTATTATTGATGTTTTTTCCTAGTTGTCTTAAACTGAGGTTATGCTTTGTTCTTCCGGTCGACTGTTTGAATTTCCCGTTTTCCAAAATTTTGCCCAAATTTTTGGCACGCGCAAAACTTTTAGCGCGGCGCGGTATTAAACTGGAAGCTCAAAATATCAAAATTTAAAAAACCGAGTTGTCTTTTTTCGCAAATTCAAAAAACAATTTTCGTTTTCTTTTCTGACCAACATTTCGTCCCTTTTAGCGCCCTTATAATGTCATCTACGGTAGTTATTCCCGATATTTCAACGGAATGGGCGTCTCTTGAAAAGTTGGCATTGGTATCTGCTGTTATTAGGATTGGTGACGATAACTGGCCGGCGGTCAGTCGGCTCGTTCGACCTTACATCACTTCAAACCAAAACGTCGAGCTTTTTAGCGCTAAAAACTGTGCTCTAAAGTACGACGTTCTTCTTCAGCAGGTAGGTCCTTTGTTAAGTTCACACTCTCTCTATCGAATATGACTATTGACATCTTTTTTTTCAGCTCGACAAGCGGAAGCGGAAGAAAGAGCCGTCAGGAGAACCGAAATCAAAGGCTGAACAGATTCTCAAGCTCGTTACAGGAGAACGAATAGCGGAACTAAAGAGTAAAGTTTTGGAACTTCACGCCAACACCACCCAGCTGCACGTTGAGCTAAATGAGGTGAACAGTGGGAAGTATAACAATAATATTGAAATCGCCTGGGATGAAGTCCAAATACGAAAACACTCACAAACATTCAGGCCCCTGGGAACTTTGGTGGCGGGACATCTCAACGAGCGCAAACAAAAGGAAGCCCCACCTATCAAAGAGGAAGTGCTGAATGAGGGATCAAATAAATCGGACATTAAACCACAGCTGAAAATAGATCCAAAGCCAACCCTGACAGCTCCCTCGGCAACAGTTCAGAACACTGGCCCTCCCTCAATGAGTCCTGTTAGCAGTTCCCCTGGCAGGGGTGGCCCCAGACTGGTAGCCTCTCCTCGACAAGGCCCAGCACGTCCTTTACCAGCGAAAATAAAACTCCAGGAGCAGGATAAAAACAAAGTGAAAGCCATAAAGCCACAGAAAAAGAAAGCAGTGGTTCCCAAGATTAAAATAAAAGCACTTCAGTCGGGAGATAATACTAAAGTTGGGAAAGGGGACAAGAAGGAGGGGAAGATAACTGATGTTTTTCATTTTGACTACCAGCCTCCCTCTGGCTCGGGAGCAAATGCCAACGCTCAATACAGTTCTCTCTACTCAGACAAGGGATATCCGACTGCAGCTGCTGCTGCTGCCCGGGGGCTACACTTGAGGCCCGGAGTGAACCATCTTCCTCCCCTGCAGGGTCCTCCGTCATATCCAGTCACACCATGTCACCCAGAGTGGACCCCGAAATGTTAGACCTGGATTCCCCCGCATTTAGGGCGTGGAAGAAGAGCATTCTCCTGCTGTGGAAAACAGCCTCCCAACACAAGTACGCCCACATCTTTATGCAGCCGGTTACTGATGCCCTCGCTCCAGGATATTCAGCAACTGTCCGTCGACCAATCGACTTGTCAACAATCAAACGGAAAATAGACAGTCACGAGATTCGAACCACGGCTCAGTTTCATAGAGACATGCTGCTGATGTTTCACAATGCTCTTATGTATAATAATGCCTCCCACGCAGTTTACAGTTACACTGTCAATATGATGTCTGATGTAGTTGAGGTGATACAAGCGTTTTATAGCACCCATAACCAACCATTGAAGGTTCAGAGGAGCAGGGCCTCTAGTATTGCTAGTCAGTGAGGTAGCAGGGCCTCTAGTATTGCGAGTCCGGAGTCAGTGAGGTAGCAGGGCCTCTACATAACGATCAGTCACTTCATCGTCCCGGAGATCAATTGCTAGTCAGTGAGGTAGCAGGGCCTTTAGTATTGCAATTCAGTGAGGTGATGAGAGAGAGACTATTAAGAAGCAAGTTTACAAGTGTTGAAAATTCATTAATATGTTTTACTTCAAACTGTATTCAGTGTAGTTTTCACTGTCTATCAAACAATTAATTGAACTGTAATTAACCTCCTATTCTTTATCATAGCATCTCAAGATGGAACAGAAAAAGAGTCTATTTCCCAGCGCTAACACAACACAGCCTACACTGTTCCCAAGTACTAGTGTCCCAACTGCAGCTCTCTTCCCCAGTGTCCCTGCGGCTCTCTTCCCCAGTGCCCCTGCAGCTCTATTCCCCGCAACCACCCTCCCTCCTCCAACATCAGATGAACCCCAGGGATGGCTCAGGAACTCCAGTTTTCCAGATGATCTTGTATCAGTTGCTAACTCTGTCGTGCCATCAGCACCGCGTCTCGTTACGCTCAATGCACCCCCACCTGCAAAGAAAAACAAACGACGGAAAACTGATGATGATAGGAAAAAGAAGAAGAAGAAAAAAGAAAAGAAAGAGCAGGAACTCATCACACCATTTGATATTTTCGAGTTACATACCAAGCCAGAGAAGGATAACTATCGGTATGGCTCGCTCTACTCCTACGATATCCCTAACTACAAGACTCATATAAAGTGGTGTGTGGGCGCTGGCAAACAGGAGATGACCGCTGCTGTGGCTCGGAGTAAACAGAAACCTGATTCTTCTTCTGATCCTAATCTGAGGTAAATATTAGTCCCCCCTCTCCCTTCCTAGGTCAGTCACAGTCATGAACATCTGTTTGTCATAGTCCCTATTTCAGTAATCACCGCCCATTCATCTTGTAATAATGCCCTGGCATTATTACAAGTGTACCCCTTATCACAACAAGAACAGTTTACTGAATACTGGTATTATAACACAGTTATTAGTCACCTGAACTTAAATCACACGACTCGGGGTAAAATATTTCCGTGGTGGTGTTTCCATGAAGAGTAGCTGATAGAATTTCATCCCAAGTCAGGATCGTAGGATATGACAAGGAGCTCTGAAATTTGTACAAGGTTTTATGTTCATGTGACACAGGAACAGGCGCTGTAAGGAAGGGGGGACAAAGGGCCCAACAAGAGCAGGAAGTAAAAATCATGGATAATAGAGATCTTGGGGGTAATCTTACCGATTTTCCACACTGAAAGAGTTTTGCTTCACTTTCATTGGTAATAGCGCCTTTATACCAGTTTACATCATATACGGCACCCACAAATGCTTGTTGTTCGTCAAACATTGACACCACGTCAACATCTAACTCCTGAAACAACCCAATTAACTTAAATTTAGAAATCTACTCGTTTTTGGTGTAATTTAGTTATCGGTTATCCTACCTGGCCTATAGCAAACATTCCCTTGGAAACAAGAGTAGCACCGTCAGGAATATTGGGGTTTAAACAGTCAAGTGATCCGTCAAGAAATACTCTTATCCTCCTTCATCGTAACAGCATCCTCTGTCATTACACTCTCCAATTTCCAGTTCCAGGAAGAGTCACCTGAAAATATGGGGGTCCTAGGAAACGAACTTTTAGCTAATAAACACAGTTTGTACTGTGTGTTTGTTTGTCTTTTGTTTGTTTCTTTGTTTCTTTGTTTGTTTGTAACATACCGAGCAATAGTAATCTTTAGAGTCAGGAAACTCCAACCAAACACCCAGTGTGTTGTCAAGAACTCGATACGATTATAGTAGATCTTGAACGAGATGTCGGCTCGATTTTCTATAGCCGTACTGTTTCAATGTATCACTCCTCATATCGTGCCTCAACCAGAATCCGAGAGTCCATGCGTCAATAAATCCCTCTAAAAACGGGTTAATTGGAAATTGTGATAGATTTGAGATACAAATAAAACAAGGAAGTTTTAGTTCAACACTCAACAGATTTGAAATATATTTTAAACAGAACTAGCTGCAATATGTACCATTTAGTTGTTCAATAAGGACATAGTTCTCGATCGACCGGGGTCGACCTTTGTGTTCTCGACTCAAAACGCACTAAAATAAGGGACTTTTGTATGTACTGTTATAACAGGTATACTACACGTCATATATCAACAACTGGTTAAATTCTAAACTTGTTGGAATTCTATGGTAAACATTTCCCATCTACCTGCTCTTCTGTGTTCGTTTTGTTATAAGCCATATTAGCCATACTGGTTAATGGGGAGGGGGGGTGTCATATATAGTAATGGTATTGTGACACAAGCAAGTAGTAGAATAGAATAAATAATAGTATGATCAATTCATTCGACTCGAATGGATAGCAGGATAATCGGAGTGTATTGATAAATAATGATAATGATAATAAGTAGGATAGGCAAGCAATGGTAATTAAAGATTGAGTTAGAGAATGAGGCAAATAAAGAGAGGAGAGAGAGGAGAAGAGAAAGAGCGTCAACAGAATAATGAAGAATGAACGCTTTTCTCTCTCTCTCTCTCTCTCAGAGAGAGAGAGAGAGAGAGAGTTTCTCTCTCTCTCTCTCTCACTCTCTCACTATCTCTCTCTCATAGAGAGAGAGAGAGAGAGAGAGAGAGAGAGAGAGACACTGTCTCTTTACAGCACGATGCGGTAAGTTGTCTCTCACGCAATTGCCCACATGTTATGTGTCCATGTGTTTTATCCGGCCCTCGCCAGATATTTTTCCCTATCTCTATTCTAGCTACCATATCCAACGCACAACAGAGAACTGTGTGCCTTAGAACGCTCGTGCTCACCAGCAGTTAAGTCATCGTAGAGATAGAGATAGAGGTAGAGATCAAGTTAAAGATAGAAATATTTGGAGAGCCAAAATGTAGTTTTTAATAGCTATAGCGTAAAAAGAAGGGCTATATATTCTTAGGTTATATATTCTTAGTTAGTAATTAGTATATACAGATAAATTAAATTAAGAAAAAGACACATATGACAAGACTGAACCTAGCAACCAATCATCCCAGTTGAACTATTAAGCGTGCAGTTATATTGTTTGGTGGAAATAAAGTGAACAAGAGTCTGAAGGGGCTGTACGTCTGAGCTGTAAAAAGGCTGCTTCTAAAAAGAAGACAGTTTCATGGGTTTTAATGAGTTGTCTAGAATAGCAGCAGATAGGTCACACATCACAGCTTCATTCAACTAGAAAATAGACTGTGAGTGAAATACTAATAACTGATAAATAAGATGACATTGTGTGTATAACAGGGAGTGGCAAATGTAACTTGGGTCGTCCCGTGCTAACATTTCAAATGATAGTACGGGGATGACCCCCAAAAAACAAGATGACACTCATCTGACCCCACACGGCCCCACATGACACCTTTTCTCCCCCAGATACTATAAAAAGTTAGCGCCCCCCGAGCTGGTTCAAGTGCACAAATCCCGGTTTCTAAGGATAAACGCAGATTACATTTCATTAACAGTGTCTACTGTGTGTTGGGAGCCCACTGCCCCATCTCTAGTTGCCCTGGACCCCTCTAAGAGTGATCCTACTAATCCTGACAAGTGGATCCAGTTCATCATGTCAACAGGTAGGGTGCGTGTGAGATA
>AVPN01001408.1:0-12427 GCA_000695325.1 Pleurobrachia bachei | reverse complement strand
TCCAATTATCTAATTAACCAGATGAGATAGGAACTTAATTTTGGTACCTACCCCCACTAATTCGAGGACGCTGATCACTCTCGTGCCCTCGGTTTTTCCTCTACTCCTTTCCTAAGACGATTTACGATTTAATTGATGGCCACAAATACACTGTAATCAATTAGGGCCAATTAGGGGCACTTCCCCCAGGACTTGGGCTTGGGACTTTTTTTTGGTGATTCAGGGGACTGTTTACTACCGGATTGTGCAAAAATTGGCTTGCCCCTAATGATTTCTTGGTCCTTACAACAAATCCTTGTAATAATGAAGCTTTATTTTTTTATTTTTTTCTTCGTGTCTTTCGTTTTTTTCCAGCTCAGTTGCATCTATAGCTAGACTCTGTTTCGCGTGCCCGCCCGACTTCTTTACAAAGGAGTGTTAGACCCAACTGCTCAGTATTGAACTCAGTATAGATTATTCCGTTTATTCGTCTTGACACTTGATACAAAATATAATCTAAGGGTTATAATGTCTGGAATGAACAGCTCTGATCCAGCGATGCAAAACACCATGGCGTGGACCTACTGTAGTGGGGCCATAGGATTCATTGGGGTACTTGCTAATATCCTGACCTTTATATATTTTACTACAGAGGAACGGTATGTAAACAAAACCAGTTTTTAAAAGATGTTTTTTGGGTTTCTCAGCCAAACGCTTAGCGGAGAACCCCAAAAACACGATGCTAACAATCATTAACTAATCAATTAACTAATTAATTAGCTAACTAATCAATTAAATATTCAGTTAACTAACTAATTAAGTTGTATGTCCCACACAGGAAGAAGAAGTCGTTTGGTAACCGTTTGCTGCTGTTCCTCAACACAGTGGACGCTATCGTGTGCTTGGCAACATTCCTTAAAATTGTGCTACGTCAAGAGCTCCTGTCTTCTACTTTCTATCAATCCCAGCTGGGTAACACAGCCCCACACTCTCTACATAACACAACAACCCCAATTAGCTCTCTATACAATACAGGAGTGGTGACAACTCCAAGCAAACCTCCACTATACAACACCGGAGTTGTAACATTTATCCTGATCCTAGCTATTGAAATGACAGCAGCTGAACTCAGTGGCGCGGCCACTATTATTCTATCCATCAGTAGAACAATAGGAGTATGGAGACCTTTTTACAAGATCAACAAGAGTGCAATTGGCATGTTTGTAATCATCTACACTGTGATTGTCGCAGCTAGACACACCGCTGGGAGGTATATCTTTAATTGGGACTCCTATATGTTTTCACAGCCAAACAGACGTGTTATAAAGCCCTACGTAACGTTCCTTAACGTTGATGTTTATCTCCGAATTGCTGTGTTCATTGCCATAGTGTTTACTCTAATTGTTAGCACAGCGCTATCTGTCGTCAAGCTTGTAGCCTCCAGCAGGGTCCAGGAGAGACGCTTGATCGATGCTGACTCTATACGGATCCGAGCAATCCACACTACAATCATATTGGCTGTCACTGCGATCCTTTTTAACGGTTATGTGATTGTTATAAGCCTCATTGATCAAATCGGGGGGAAACCTATGTTACCCTGGTGGGATTATATTGAGAAAAGTGCACTTTACATTGCAATAGCCCTCAATTCGGCAGGAAATCCCGTGATATACTTTGTTAGGATCAGGGGGATCAGGGTGTTTTGGTGGAATATTGTGTGTGGCAGGCGGAGGAGGGACGTAAATCATGTGTTAGCTAACCCTGTAGCTACTGTTACAGTACCAAGTACTGCTCCGGTCAGAGTGTCATCAGCCGTCTGATGCAGAATCTGTAAAAGCCAGGAACCGACCGACACAAGTAAACAACCAATCAGAACTTGTTATTTAGTACTTGTTATTTAGGTCACGTGACTGGTTATCAGCCAATCAGGGTCCAGTATATGTAGCTACTACTGCACCAACCCGAGTGTCATCGGCCGTCTGATAGGAAGAACCACATAAGTCTACTACAAGAAGCGGGATGAGGTTGTGAACACCAACGCGAATTAGGACCAACCTTCCAGCTCTGAATCAGTTTATGGATTTTCGATCTTTTCGCTTCATGACTGTATGATGAGTGACGATATTCTCCGTACTAAAACTTCCTTGTTTTACTCGTACATATTATATCCATCAATTTACACGCTGCTTCACGTCTCTCTTTCTAATATTTCAGCTTCATACTGTGGTTTAACTTAGCCATGTCTGCATGTAAATGCTGTTTAAATCTAGATGTAAACTTGGCCCCATGTCGTGTTAAATGAATCACCGAACACACAAACACATGATTTCATAACATACAGATCACACCCTGTATTAGACTCAGCTCTCTTTATTCATGTCATCACTCCACACGCGAGATATTTCCCAAAGCCCAGAGGGGGTGTCATTACTTGGTGATGACATCCCCTGTAGGCTTCGTGGCCGCGGTAGGCGTGGCCGGTGTAGGGGTGACTGCGTCACCATTTCTCAGAGGAGGGGGTGTTACTATACCTGTTCAAGGCAGCTAAACGTTCCACGATATCAATATCTGAGGTAAGCATTGTAACTGCATGACCATCCTTCTTCATCTCACCTTCCAACCATGTGGCTGTTCTTTTCAACTGAAATTTGTAGGATCTGTGATCAGAGATGGTCGAGTAAAGCAAGAGGGGGAAGCCTTTATATTACTCAGATATAGGAAGATATGTATATAAAAATCCTTTATTTCTTACCCTGCAGAAGATCATAGCTTGTCCGATTGTTATTGAACCGTAGATGGCGGATAGAGAACCATACTTTTCCTGTTCGTTATTACACATCACCTGAGAAAACAGGGGGGCAATAATAAATCTGTTATACGGGGTGGGACAGAAAGATTGGTTTACTTTTTATGGTTCTTAAAAAGCCGATTATAGGTAGATCTCTGATAGACATCTAAAAATAATCTGATAGTGGTGTAACCAGGAACCGACCGAAACAAGTCAACAACCAATCAGAACTTACTATTTAGGTCACGTTGGACTGGTTATCAGCCAATCAGGGACCAGTATTTCCTGATTCAGTCGGTTCATGGGTCTAACTTACATAGAACTGTTTGATATTATCCAGAGACTGTTCCTCTCTCCTTAGTCGTATCATGATGGGGTCGGGTATAACTGTCTGGGCGAACCTCATCACTTCCTCACCATATGTCGCTGAGAACAACATACATTGGCAACTTTCTGAGAGTTGTCTAGGAGAGAGAGGGGGCGGGTGAGAACAACATACACTGGCAGCTTTCTGAGAGTTGCCTAGTGGGAGGGAGGGGGGAGGTGTGCTAGGAGAGAGGGAGGGGGTGTTAGAACAACATACACTGGCTACTTTCTGAGAGTTGTCTGAGGGGGAGGGGAAGTGTGCGTTAGGAGGGAGGGGTGCGTGCTAGTAGTTGTCTAGGAGACAGCAGATTGGTCAATTTATTGAGTGTGTAATTGATTAGATCACAAATATAGAAAACTAACTTTTTGATTCTGATGCTCTGCTCCTGATGTCCTTGCTGTGATACCATGACATCAGCCTCGTCCAGAACAAATACCTTTGAAAACAAGACATTGTATCACAAGACATGATCATAAAGATGTACTTTTTCAGATGGGGGTGGGGGGGGCAAACGCGGACAAACGGACAAAAATTGGTCGGATCCCCCTTAAGATATGAATTAAGCTCATTAATTAGCTAAATAATTAGCCCATAATTAGCTCATATAATTTATTGTTTACCTTTAACCGTGACGGATCAATAAATTTTAGTTTGAAAATCCAGTCAACTGTTGTTCCTGGCGTACCAATTATCACATGTGCAGCTATCTGGCTTCCCCGTGCGTCTGGGGAGAAGATGACATTGTGTCAATAAAAGATCACCGGGCTAAGACAGGTTACAAGTTATGACGAAATTCCCACAAAGTTTCCGCAAAACCTGAGATAAGACCAGACCACTAAAACAAAACTCAAATGTTACACAACAAACTACAGCTGAAGATATATCGAAAGGTTCACTTACGTCTTTTTCCTCGAACTGCATGTTCAATCTTGATGGATGTTCTGTTTGCCATTTTCTCGAGAACTTCCCCTATTTGCAGCGCCAGTTCATATGTAGGTGCCAGGATAAGAGCCTAGGAGGGTTATATTAGTTGAATAGTTGGTATTTAGAAAATACCAGCCCAAAATGTTACGATGGACGAGTCAATTGATAAATAAAGGCGGATAAACCCGGAAAACAAAAAAGCAACTTGATTTATTTGCAGCGCATACAGGCTGAGATAGCATCCTGAATTCTGAAAGTATTATCCGAGCTATCAGGGTCATCTGGGGCTAAACGAACTATCCGGAAAGAAACGCATATATTTACAAAAACTATTCTAACCTGAGGGTAGAGTTGTGACTCATCTATTCGGTGTAGAGTGGCGAGGGTGAAGGCTGCAGTTTTCCCCGTTCCACTCTGGCTCTGGGCTATCATGTTCTGTGGCCTGGAGGGAGAGAGTTGGTTAGTCGAGGACTGGAGGGAGAGGGTTGGTTAGTCCCACTCTGGCTCTGGGCAATCATGTTGTGAGGCCTGGAGATGGAGGGATGATTGGTTAGTGGGGGCTTGGAGAATGGGTTGTTTAGTCGGGGCTTAAAAAGCATCTTGAAAGACATGTCATCGTCGTTATTTATGCATCTAGAATGAGATGCATATCACTCGTGTTTGTTAAATTTTAAGGTCCCGGTATGAGCTGTGGTTGGTCCTTGTCGTTTTATTTGGGATGTACTTTAGTTCCTGTTTGGCCACTTTACTGGTTTACTACTTTGTGAGTGGTGATTTACTACTGCTATTTGCCCATTATCGACAAGTAGCGGTCCTACCCCCTCTCTATTATTATCTCTTTCTCTTTGTATGTAGTAGTGTTTATCTTGCTTTTGCTTTATGTACTCCCCCACCCCTAACACCCCTGCAGCAGCTATAGCCCAACCAGTTACCCCACCCCTTTAGCAGCTACATATAGCCCTACCAGCACATATCACACGACAAGGGGGTATAGCCCTACCAGCACATATCACACGACAAGGGGGGTATATCCCTACCAGCACATATCACACGACAAGGAGGGTATATCCCTACCAGCACATATCACACGACAAGTGGGTATAGCCCTACCAGCACATATCACACGACAAGGGGGGTATAGCCCTACCAGCACATCAGAAGATCATAGCTTGTCCGATTGTTATTGAACCGTAGATGGCGGATAGGGATCCATACTTTTCCTGTTCGTTATTACACATCACCTGGAAACACAGGGGGCGATAATAAATCTGTCGGAGTGGGGCAGAAAGATTGGGCTACTTTTTGTATTTCCTGAAAAGCTGATAGCTAGATCTCTAGATCTAGGTAGATCTCTTATAGACATTTGATAGAAGTTTGTTATATTCTAACCCTCCTTTACAATTGATTCGGGGGCGTGGTGCCCGAATCAAAGTCTAGCTAGGCAAATAGAGGTGTGTAACTCACATAGAACTGTTTAATATTATCCAGTGACTGTTCCTCCCTTCTCAGTCGAATCATGATGGGGTCGGGAATAACTGTCTGGGCGAACCTCATCACTTCCTCACCGTATGTAGCTGAGAACAACATGCACTGGCAGTTCTCTGAGAGTTGTCTAAGGGGAGAGACGGGTGTGTTAGGAGTTGTCTAGGAAAGAGATATCAGGGGAGTGTTTAGTGTGTTGGCCAATTTATTGATTCAGTTAAATCAGGTTACATAAGTGTGCATTGGAGAATCTATGACTATAGAAAACTCACTTTTTGATTCTGATGCTCTGCTCCTGATGTCCCTGTTGTGATACCATGACATCTGCCTCGTCCAGAACAAACACCTTTGTGAAAACAAGACATTGTATCACAAGAGATAAAGATTCACGTGGCATGGTAAAGGTATAAACTTGTTCAGATAAACTGGTTCAGATATGAATTTAGCTCACTAATTAGCTCGGGATTAAGTCACTAGTATTAGTGAGAGATCACCATTTCTTGTTTTTTTACCTTTAGGCGTGACGGATCAATAAACTTGAGTTTGAAAATCCAGTCAACAGTGGTTCCAGGTGTCCCAATTATCACATGTGCAGCTATCTGACTCCCCCGTGCATCTGGGGAAAGGATGTTGTGTGTCAATAACATATATCACCGGGATAAGACAGGTTAGAAGTTATAATGAAGGCATATTGGCGATGACGAAATTCCCGCAAAACGTGAGAGGTTTGTCAGGCTATACCAGACCACTAAAGCAAAACCCAAATGTTACACAACAAACTTCAGCTGAAGATCTATAAAGGTTCACTCACGTCGTTTCCCTCGAACTGCGTGTTCAATCTTTATGGAAGTTCTGTTTGCCATTTTCTCCAAAACCTCCCCTATTTGCAGTGCAAGTTCGTATGTGGGTGCCAGGATAAGAGCCTAGGTGAGGGTTGTATTAGTGGAATAGTTGGTGGAAAATACCAGCTCAAAATGTTACGATGGACCAGTAAATTGACAAATAAAGGCAGATAACCCAGACATATCTTGGATAACCCAGAAAACAAAAAAGCAACTCGATTTATTTGTAGGCTGACATTGCTTCCTGGACGCATTATTTAATGTTCACAAAAAGTATACCAACCTGAGGGTAGAGTTGTGACTCGTCTATTCGGTGTAGAGTGGCCAGGGTGAAGGCTGCGGTTTTCCCTGTCCCACTCTGGCTCTGTGCGATCATGTTTTGAGGCCTGAAGAGATAGAGTAATGGTTAGTCGGGGCCTTGAGAGATAGAGGGTTGGTTAATCAGGGATTCAAAAACATCTGGAAAGAAATGTCATCGTTGTCGAGTCAGTTCTGGGGATTTATGTATCAAGAATGGCATGCACATTCTTGTTTGTTAAATTCGAACAGGAAAGGTCCCGGTTAGCTGTGGTTGGTCATGGTCGTTTTATGTGGCATGTCCTTAAGTTGGTGCTTTCACTACTGAGCAGTGAGCTAATTGTTCATTATCGACAAGTGGCCTTCTTGCCCTATCTCTATCTATCCCCATATCTCTCTCGATATATTCACTAGAGTGTTTATCTTGCTTTGCTTTTAAATGTACTCCCACCCCCAGTTACCCCACCCCCTAACACCCCTGCAGCCCTACCAGCACATATCACACGACAAGGGGGGTATAGCCCTACCAGCACATATCAGACGACAAGGGGGGTATAGCCCTACCAGCACATATCACACGACAAGGGGGGGTGTATCCCTACCAGCACATATCACACGACAAGGGGGGTATAGCCCTACCAGCACAGGTATATCCCTACCAGCACATATCACACGACAAGGGGGGTATATCCCTACCAGCACATATCACACGACAAGGGGGGTATATCCCTACCAGCACATATCACACGACAAGGGGGGTATATCCCTACCAGCACATATCACACGACAAGGGGGGTATATCCCTACCAGCACATATCACACGACAAGGGGGGTATATCCCTACCAGCACATATCACACGACAAGGGGGGTATATCCCTACCAGCACATATCACACGACAAGGGGGGTATATCCCTACCAGCACATATCACACGACAAGGGGGGTATATCCCTACCAGCACATATCACACGACAAGGGGGGTATATCCCTACCAGCACATATCACACGACAAGGGGGGTATATCCCTACCAGCACATATCACACGACAAGGGGGGTATATCCCTACCAGCACATATCACACGACAAGGGGGGTATATCCCTACCAGCACATATCACACGACAAGGGGGGTATATCCCTACCAGCACATATCACACGACAAGGGGGGTATATCCCTACCAGCACATATCACACGACAAGGGGGGTATATCCCTACCAGCACATATCACACGACAAGGGGGGTATATCCCTACCAGCACATATCACACGACAAGGGGGGTATATCCCTACCAGCACATATCACACGACAAGGGGGGTATATCCCTACCAGCACATATCACACGACAAGGGGGGTATATCCCTACCAGCACATATCACACGACAAGGGGGGTATATCCCTACCAGCACATATCACACGACAAGGGGGGTATATCCCTACCAGCACATATCACACGACAAGGGGGGTATATCCCTACCAGCACATATCACACGACAAGGGGGGTATATCCCTACCAGCACATATCACACGACAAGGGGGGTATATCCCTACCAGCACATATCACACGACAAGGGGGGTATATCCCTACCAGCACATATCACACGACAAGGGGGGTATATCCCTACCAGCACATATCACACGACAAGGGGGGTATATCCCTACCAGCACATATCACACGACAAGGGGGGTATATCCCTACCAGCACATATCACACGACAAGGGGGGTATATCCCTACCAGCACATATCACACGACAAGGGGGGTATATCCCTACCAGCACATATCACACGACAAGGGGGGTATATCCCTACCAGCACATATCACACGACAAGGGGGGTATATCCCTACCAGCACATATCACACGACAAGGGGGGTATATCCCTACCAGCACATATCACACGACAAGGGGGGTATATCCCTACCAGCACATATCACACGACAAGGGGGGGTGTATCCCTACCAGCACATATCACACGACAAGGGGGGGTGTATCCCTACCAGCACATATCACACGACAAGGGGGGGTGTATCCCTACCAGCACATATCACACGACAAGGAGGGTATCTCCCTACCAGCACATATCACACGACAAGGAGGGTATCTCCCTACCAGCACATATCACACGACAAGGAGGGTATCTCCCTACCAGCACATATCACACGACAAGGAGGGTATCTCCCTACCAGCACATATCACACGACAAGGAGGGTATCTCCCTACCAGCACATATCACACGACAAGGAGGGTATCTCCCTACCAGCACATATCACACGACAAGGGGGGTATAGCCCTACCAGCACATATCACACGACAAGGGGTGTATCGTAAAGTTTGCTCTTGGTAACAGGCTCAGGGGTCGGCGGTCTCTTTTCCTCTTCTTTTTCCTCTTGAACCTCCGGATAGGTCTGGGTTGAAACCCGTGATTTGATGTAGTACCAACACCTGTTGGCGATGAGGTTCTCATCACTTCTTATTATACGATGAAAATACGTGTGGGACACATCAATATAAGACCACCAAGTTATCAAAAAGTTGCTTTATACTGACTGACGACTGTTATAGTTTTACTAAGTAATTTAGTTACCGGAAGAGAATAAGAAGGATAACGAACGCGGCAATAGTATAGACACAAAGACTGATGAAACGTTGTCCCTTATCGTCCATTGTACATGTATCTGAACACGTGCAGGGGTTTGATTGTTATGTTCCGGAGCTCGCGAAGTGGGGGTCTCGAGCTAGGCAAGGGTTTGAGTCATTCACAATCATTAACTCAAAGAGCTTTATACTGTAAGCTGTCTTAATCGATGATCTATACTGTTCTAATCCACATTTTACTAAATTTGGGCGCAGTAAGATCGGAGAAAGGCAACTGAAGAAGCGACAAAGTTGCGAAGGTGCGGAGTCGAGACAACAAAATATATGGTACTCGGTACAATGTCACCTGGAACTGCCACACGATGGAAGGAAGGATTAATAAATGGTCTAATAAAATGACGTCACCCTGTCCGATTATTAATAATGTGTCTCCGTTATTTGACAAGTCGAGGGACAGACACGGGAGTGAGAGGGGAGAGACAGAGGGGAGAGTGAGAGAGCTACCTCTCACTCACTAGAGAGAGGGAGAAAGCTGGAGAAAGTAGAGACTTAGAGAAAGAGAGATTGTCGTCAATATGTATTCCCTCGAAGAAAAGTTGAACTACGATCTGCGAAGGAAGTTGCGGATTTGAGAAGACAAGAAAATATGGTACTCGGTACAATACTCGGTGACAATGTCACATGAATGCTGGAGCTGTACTAGAGGAGCATCGCAGAGACTTTGGGATCCAGGGCGAAACTCTGGTGAGGGTCTAGGGTGCGAATCCTCTGAAAAGTTTGAGACTTTATAACCGATTTTCACTCCGACTTAAAAGTTAAAATACTGGCACCCCCACCCCCACGTCTGTCAATAAAAGAACCCCAGCCTCATCATCCTGGTGTCACCAGGATAAGCCAGGTCACACGTTATGACGAAGCTCCCACGATATGACGAAATTCCCGCAAAACGTGAGATGAGGTCGGTGCGCGAGCGCGCGCTCTCCAAATGTGAAAACAGGGGTCTTTTAGATACAAGCGAGCCCTCGCGCGCTCCGTAGTTCTACACTTGGCGCCACTGTCCCACTGTTCTCGGATTATTGTCACAATCACAAAAGTTAGTCGGACTCCCTCCATACCAGGCCAAAATACCCTCTAAAGTAAAACCCAACCTGAAAAGGACCTCACTTGGGTTTTGTGAAATTTCCCACGGGGCCAGTTGTGTTTTGGGTAGGTGGTGTCGCTGAAGGACACACTTCATGTTCCTGCTGTGGCCTGTGATACGATGAAATCATGGAAAAACATAGCTAAGAACATTCTTAGACCGCTAAGAAATATTTCAAGGGCTCACTAAATTGTATAGGGGACTCAGGAAGATAATTTAGAAAACTTCTCAAAGCTAAGAAAACCTAATTGTTCGAAACCCATGTTCGAAAACAACAATCTTCTGAACTCTCTTCTAACTCTCTAACTCTTCCCTGAATTTAACTTGTGTTTAAGAACGTTACTACGAATTTGTCTCAGTGTGGTAGTTGTGTGATATATTGTTCGTAAATTATCAATTTGAGATACGGAATGAAAGGCGCCCTCCAATCACCACCATCTTGTTCCATGAGGTACAGTGTTATTTCACAGCTCCACTGTTCTGTAGCTCTTTATCTCATCTCTCTTTAGGAGGTACTGTGTTTTAATTTATGACCCCCGTATAACTTGTTCTAACCCTCTTTTACACAGTCTAGCTAGGCAACCGTATAACCATATTCATATGAACTAGGTGTTTAGAATACTCTCTCCAAATCCCACCACTCCCTTTTCTTCTTCTCAATATTTACATAATTTAGTTGCCTTACAACACCATAGTTTTGGTTTGCAAAGTTTAGTCAGTCACATAGAGATCTGTCGTAGAAGGAGCAGGAATATAATAAGGAATACCCAGTTTATACTCAGTTATAATCTGAGCAACTTAGTCAGATTTAATCTGAGCAACTGATTTGTGAATATCACTTACGGCTCACACATCAGCATGGGTAGGGCAGTCTCCTGAATTTTGCTCGGTTTGTTGAATCCCATTGCATAGAGTCCTTCAAGTAGAGTCTTCTTACTGAAACATAGTGTTTTTAGCGGAATATTTTACCAGTCCCCTACACATAACAACTACGGCTCAGTCGGACCCCAATTTACCGGAACCCCGATTTACCGGGAAAACCCATTCCCTCGAGTATCCCGGTAAATCGGGGTCCGACTTTATAATAAACATTCTACATTCGACTCACATGTTAAGCTCTTCAAAGGATTTAACTGAGTAGAGCGGTGAATTGGGGTCTCGTTGTTGTATCTCCACCTCATTGGAACAATCTACCAGTGTAGTTCTGAGCACCTTCGTGAAGAGAGAACCCTGGGCTGCCGTATCAGCTGCATCTGAAACATATGTCAGACCAATAGCATTATATGGGATAGGGTGCACCCGGGTGTGCCAGTTGCCCCATGAAATCGGGACAACTCCCCCCCCCCTCATATGGGATACCAGATATACCTGGTCATACTTCAGGTAATTCGAAGTTTTGATGAGGTCGGGATGCTAATAACTACTCATGGCCTGGTTGAATCCTTCCATAAAACTAAAAACAAGAACTATGGATGCCGAGAAAGTGACGAAGAGAAACTAAAGAAAAAAAGAAGAAAATGAAACACATGGCAATATTATATGGGATAGAGTGTGCCAGTTACCCCATAAAATCGGGGCAACACGGACTGTAGTGGACACCCTAATATGGGATACCAGAAACACCTGGTCGTACTTTAGGTTATAAATAATAAGTTCAGATAACGTTGGGATACTAATAACTAATCATGGTAGAATCCTTCCTCAAACACTGAACAAACTAAAAACAAGAAATATTTCTAGAGGACTCCTTGCTAAACTATGGATGCCGAAAAGTGACCGCTAAAAACACATACCTACTGTCTCGTCTTCTGGTGCATCATTAGGTGGTGTAGCAGCAGCTGTGGCCCCGTTACCATTGGACACTGTGTCATCTAGAAAATCCGCCCACTCAGACATGGTGCTATAAAACTCAATTCGTTATAATATTTGAATACTATAGTCTCTGGAAAATAAACAAGGCGGTTTTGACGGCAGGGTGGTGTAGTGGCTAGTACACTCAACTCTCACGCACTAGGT
>AVPN01001406.1:0-15181 GCA_000695325.1 Pleurobrachia bachei | reverse complement strand
AGTATTTGCTACCTCCCTCGCTAAATTCGTGTGCTCTCTTCTTACTGAGGTGAGTTCGGTAACTATGGTAACTCCTTTTGTAACCATGGTAACCATGGTAACTAATTTCCCAGAGAGTGTTCAACAGTTGTTGTGGAGAAACCTGGGGTGCCGTTTATGAGTCCGTGATGAATTTCATCAACTTCGAAAGCAATGATGAGGACAATGCAATAATACGTGAGGCAGTATTTCAAGCCGGCGTACCCAAATTGGTATGGATAATTCTTTGCTTACGGTGACAACGCTTCCTTACAACTTCCTTTTTGACCTTATTTCAACCTTTCCCACCTGCAGATTGCCAAGCTTTATGGTGCAGATTTTAGTGAGGGAAGCGACTGGGCTAAAAGGTGTGCTGCGGGCCAGCTTCTTTCAGTTTTCATGTATTACGTCTCCAGTACATTTACCAAAGAAACGTTGGAGATTTGTGATGTCATAATAAAGCATGTGATCGATAAACTCGCCAACACTGCATACAATCTAACGTAAATACATTTGTTATGTTGAAACATAGTCAGAACCTGGCAAAAATACACCTACATCCCTAGTTCACTAAGTTTCTCCATCTCATCTAAAGTTAGAATATGACAATCAATTTTCCCTCCACAGGACTCTAAATGTGTTTGGAGCGATCATTCTACCGAGCATGATAAACATGAAGTTCGACTGTCATGCCGTGGTACCTGGAGTGAGAGATATTGCAGACATAATCAAACATATGGATACCCTTATACCCTGGCTTGATATTCGCAACTTCCTGGCCCTACAAGGTAAAAAACAAAGAAGAAAAATTATGGTTTTGTCTTCAATCTTTGAGACTCTCCTCCTCAGACTTTGTGGATCACCCAATTGTCGACTTAGTGTTAGATTAAATAAATTATATCCAGTATTTTAACTTACTGCCTTTGTGCAGGCATTTACTACAGATGGACAGAGAGAACGGAGTCAACATGGATGTCATATTTCCAGTCCATCTATAAGCTGTTGATCACAAAGAAACACTTGTTTTCTCACAATACGCTAAAAAAAGCCCTACCTGTGTGTTTAAGGACCATCATCAACCCGTATTTTATACAACACAGTTCCGAAGATGGATATCAATTGTTTTATCAACCCTTTTATCTTTCTGGGGGAGACACACACATCGTGGATCTGCAAGGTCACAGAAAAAATGCTAAAAGAATGTGTTTTATGTACACTTCAACAATGATGGTAAGTAGCACTACCGCCCAATTAATTGAACCAATATTAATGATACTACCAGTTGTATCTGCAGGGTGGAAATTCGGATGTTCTTGGGCTTCTAGATAACGAGCCTTGGAACCACTACGAGGACGACGAAGACTTCGACAATCCGTACAATAACTTCTACTATTCGCTGAATTGTGTTAAGGATATAATGCATTACAACTGTGGGGATTATCTTGACATGTTGACGAGCTCCCTGCCAATAGGAGAAGCAATGGAAATGAAGAATAAGGCAGTTGCGTTACATAGAGCAAGGGAGTTTGCCGAAGCGGGTGATCTGTATTTCGAGGCAATTGATTTGTCCATTGCGGAGTCTCTTCGAACCAGGTAAAAAGAAAATACATACCACTATCAGCCAACCTCTAAAATGTATATCAATTTCCCCTACAGTAGCTTAGAGAGGATACCGATAACAGACATTGCCGCAATCTGCCTACATAATAGGTAAAAAAACTCGACTCCCTTTTCTTGATATTGTTGCTGTTTTGCCTGCATTTTGAGTTTCAATTTTAGATTAGCCCTTTTATATACTGAGTGTGATAAATGCAGACATATATATAATATATCCTACCAGATCAGCGTGTTACCTAGAGTTGGGAGTTCTGGATGATGCTCTGGCTGACTGTGTTTATGTAATAAACCACATGGTCTCAATAGTCAGTGGGATGAAAGATACTGAGCTCCCAGATTGTGCCGAGTTTCGACCCATTGTGGAGACCCTCAACAAAACGGTACAAATTACACATCAATCTGAAATCGAGCGTGAAACAATAAAATGAAAACATTTTTAACCCGAATTTTGTTCTTCAGAAAGTGCGTTTGACGAAAGCAAAGTTCCGAAGAGTACAAATACTGGTTAAGATGGAAGAGTGGCCGGCTGCACTTAGATGTTGTCTGGATCTGCTGAGGAACTGTAAGGATTGCTCTATACAGTCGTTCAGCTACTACTACCAGTGTTTGATCAAGTATGAGTCTGTGAGAATTACTGATGAATTAATGTGCACACATGTGCTATCCAGATTAGTATAAAGTCGCCATCCAGTTAAACAACGAGTTACTAGACTCATCGGGGGTATTAACCCGTTCGGGGAATCAGGGTTTACTAAAACGAGACTTAGCTGTCTGCAAAATAGTTATCATAAACCCACTTCTAGGTATACGAGTGATCCACTTTCCGACGGATTTCTCCAGTACCCCATATTCTGTATTTCCTGCAAGTCCCTAGGAACCTGGCATGACGTGAAAACTGAAACTCTCAAATTCAGGTATTACAGCAGTGCCATGATAGTCATAGAGTATCCATAACAACTACTGTTGTTACCATAACAAGCAGTGAATTTGGTCATATTGGAATGTTATTTTCCAGGTGCAAGAAGTGCAAGCACCCGTACTGTTCTGACTCCTGCTACCAGTTTGATACAACACACAAGACCTACTGTGCACAACTCGCGAAGCTGCAGAAACCCCGTACATAAACACTATCACAGGAAACTGTATCCCGGTTTTTTAATATATTTTAAACCTTTTTAATTCAGTTTTTAATTACACAATTAACAATTATTTTATACGTTACAATTTAACAACCGTTATTATTTCAAATTATTTTACTTAAAAAACTAGTTGTTATGTCTCCTGTACGTGTGTCAGATGTTAGATGTTATGATTCAAAACTCAAATGTACATTTCACCTCCTTTTATATAGCCAGACATGAAGAAGAAGCGGCTCCTTGTACAGGATCAACTTGACTCCAAAACCATTGTAGACTCTTTCTCCAGACTTCTAAGACGTGGAGAGAGTAAGTCAATTTGCTGACAATCTATTCCTTTTACCCCAAGGTTTTTCAAACTCAAACAGCCAGAGATTAAATTATGTCTTTTTCATCGTAGGCTCTTCCCCGAAAACTGTTGAACGAGAGTTTGAGATATCATTGAAACAGATCAAAACTCGGAAAGTTATCCAGTTTGCACCAGTAGTGTTCTGCTCAAATCTCTGCTGGTACGATTCCTTTTTACTACTGTTCTGATTTCTTTGCTGACAACTTTCGACGTGTAATCCCTTGCCTGACCAAATCTCTTTGCATATCCATATAAACTTTCTCCTCTCATCAGGGTCTTGAAACTGGAACCTTCGAGGGTATGCAACAGTTCTTACAACTTGAAGTTATCCTGCGTCAGTCCGTCTGAACTATTTAACACAGACCAGATTAGCGCCAAAGGAGAGTTGGAAGTTACAACACCTACTGGTACCAGTTATATGAGTGTCACGGGTCTCACTCCAATGATGCATAACGCTATTGACGTAACGGTAATTCATGGAATATAACCATAGGAGGAAAGGTTCAGTGTAAACCGAGCTTCTGGTGAATGTTTGTGTTACAAAACATGTATATTTTCCATGATCGATCCAGTGACAAATCCCAACAACTTCTATAGATGTTTGACGGTCTGGCGATCACGATCAAGTTGATTTTGAGTCTGGAAACAATTGATACACAGAATTCCAACAGAGCTGAGGTCAGTAAGTATAACTTCGTGAATACTCGATACTTCGACCATAAACCACGTCAAAAACATTTGTCGTTTAAATCATCTTCTACTCTTGTATATCATGTTTTTTCATCTTTCAGTTGCACAGTAATTTCTTCAAAAAGTACCGTGGTAAACCTCTTGCTGAATGTCTGAAGATCAAGAAATTTAGAAACTATTGGGAGTACAAATTGGGTCTACCGGCTGACAATAAGAAAATCTTCGCTACCTCCCTCGCCAAATTCGTGTGCTCTCTTCTTACTGAGGTGAGTTCGGTAACTATGGTAACTCCCTTTGTAACCATGGTAACCATGGTAATCATGGTGACTAATTTCCCAGAGAGTGTTCAACAGTTGTTGTGGAGAAAGTTGGGGTGCCGTTTATGAGTCCGTGCTAGAGTTAGTGAACTACCAAAACGACTTCGATGATAATAATCTTCTGCGAGAAACAATCTTCGAAACCGGAGCACCTATTTTGGTATATATACCCACCTACTACTTCGTTCCGTTCACAAAGTTCCTAATGCAATGTGACACCTTTCCCTCCCAGATTGCCAAACTGCTTGGTGCAGATTTTAGCGAGGGAAGTAACTGGGCTAAGAGGTGTGCTGCGGGGCAGCTTCTTTCAACATTTGTACGCTATGTTCCCAGCAGCCATAGTCTATACGCTAACAAGACGTATAAAACCATTCTCAAACACATCATTGATAAACTATCCAGTCCAGCATACAATGAAACGTAAGTTACAGAACTTCAAAGACGTATCAATGTTTTGTGATCAGATCAGTCCCTTGAGAAAGGTTTCAAACCCCCGGTAAACTAGATTTATTCCCAATCCCCAGGACTCTTAACGTGTTTGGTACAGTCATGCTGCCCACCTTGGTCAATATGGAGTTGGATAATAGTCACACTGCTTCTGAGTATGATAAACTCCCTCTCATCATGAACAACATAGGGATCATAGGGCCTTGGCTAGACATAAACAACTTCATGGCCTTACAAGGTACATAAGACTAAACATATAGTATACTAGAAAGCCCATTGAAGCACCCTTTGACTCAAATCCCCACACTCTCTCCCACCCAGAAACACCCCTCTCACCCGCTGCACCAACTCATATCATGTATGACCTTTTCCATCTAACACTCGTACTCCTAGACAGTTATTTTAAGTGGATGGAGAAGGATGATGTGACTTGGAATCTATTTTTCCACCGCATATTTCGTCGGATTCTTGCTCACTTTGGAGAATTTTCTGCACACAATACTGCATTAGTGCTCCCAATAACAGTCCGTACTATAACAAGTCCATACTATTTCCGTCCTGCTGCACTTGGAGCGTATGAAATGTATTTTGCCGTTTGGAATGATCGCAATAATCCCTTGGTGACAACTCCTAGAATTGGCTTCATGTACGCCAGTACTATGATGGTGCGTATACAAGTAAACAACCAATCAGAACTCGTTATTTAGGTCACGTGAACTGTTTATCAGCCAATCAGGGACCAGGGTTTCCTAATTAGGTCGGTTCCTGGCTAAAGGCCAAGGTGAACCTTGTCCTTTGCGTAACAGTCTTGAAATTTAAATGCTAGGTGTTATGGAGTTCAATCAATATATTTAACCGTTCAGGGTGGTTCTACCGACGTTGACTGTTTTGTGGAGAAGTTCTCTGCTTCCAAGTGGCCGGACAACCCGTATAACCCGTACTATAACGCGCTCATAGCAGTGAAGATGGAAATGTGTGAGAAGGGCTCCTATGCTGACATGATGAGTTCCTTGTTGGGTAACCTTAACTCTGGTAACCCAACTCTGACCGGCAAGGCGCTGCAGATGAAGGATAAAGCAAATGCTTTCCACAGAATTAACAAGTTTGAAGAGGCTGTAAAAATGTATACTCAAGCAATAGAGGAAGCATTCAACGAAGTCAAAAACACTGAGTAAGTAAAAAAAGAACCCAAAAAACCTTGTCCATTATATACTGCTATCAACTACAAAAATCTTTCTTCCTGCAACTAAACTTCTTTTTCCGAACAGGTTTACAGAAAAGATCAAGGCCTCTGATCTCCCAATTTTGCTGCTTAATAACAGGTATACACACTGGCGGATAGTACCACGTTCTAATAATACAATAAATACAGCTTTAACTTTTGCATATTCTATACATGCTACGTTACATTAACGCTGTATATCGGCTGAATCTTAGTACGTCTGTCGCGTCGGCTACCCTCTTTTCATTCTAACAGGTCAGCGTCCTACTACGAACTGGGGAACATGTTCCTGGCTTTGGCGGACTGTACGTACGTAATCAATCACATGGTATTTAGCCTGAAACACCAAAGCGATGATCCATATCCAAACCGTCCAGAATACTATTCCGCTATTCAAACCATGAACAACAAGGTACAAATTTTAGCTTGGATTGCTCATTTTCTAACCAGAAATCCATATTACGCTATAAATGGAAACTATCTGGCCCTGATAAACAAGTATCATGCTCAACTCAATCTTAATTTCAGAAAGCTCGTTTGCCGAAAACCAAGTTTAGGCGGGTTAAGATTCTATGTAAAATGGGAGAATGGTCAGCTGCTCTAAGATGTGCTATTGATCTAGTGAGGAATTATAAGGATTGCCCTAAAGAGTCTTTCAGCTACTACTACCACTGTTTGATCAAGTAACGTTCATTTTCATCAAAGTTGTATACATGATATTTAAATTGAATCATAATTTATTTTTATTTTATCGTCAATTCCAGATACAGTATGTCTGAGGAATTTCTCCAGTACCCTCTGTTCTGTATTTCCTGCCAGTCTCGTGGAAAATGGCATGATATCACCTCAGAGATTCTGAAAGTCAGGTAAAACAGAGTAATCTTCTGGATATAAATATTTATTGTTTGATAAACATGACGTGTTCAATCTTATATTGTGATACTAAAATTTCCAATCTGCAGGTGCAAAAAGTGCAAGCACCCGTACTGTTCTGACTCCTGTTACCAGTTTGATACAACACACAAGACCTACTGTGCACAACTGGCGAAGCTGAAAAAACGCCTGGCTTAGACAATTTCGTAATAAAACAAACTGTACCACAATGTTTTAAACATCTTTTTATTTTTATCCAGTTTTTAATTTACATTATATTTTTATTTTACAATTATTTACCAACCAATTTTAATCAAAACGTTAAATTATTATTTTAATTAATAAATCAATTTTAATCTAAAGAACCGCCTTTTTAATGTACATACCAGTTATGTTTCAAAAAATGATCCATAACTTACATTTCACCTCCTTTCATTAGCAGTCATGAAGAAGAAGCGGCTCCTTGTACAGGATCAACTTGACTCCAAAACCATTGTAAACTCTTTCTCAAGACTTCTAAGACGTGGAGAAAGTATGTTTTTGACCAACAAGAAGTGAGATTTTTTTCTTTACATCCTCTTTTCCTTCACAGATAATTCCCCGAGAACTGTTGAACGAGAGTTTGAGATATCCTTACACCAGATCAAAACACGTAAAGTTATCCAGTTTGCACCTGTATTATTCTGCTCAAATCTCTGCTGGTAAGATTCCAATCTACCATCGAGTTTAGTTTTTAGAGGCTTAGGAAGCCGAACGTGGCTTATTAAACTAAGTTATAACTGCTCATTATAATAATATGATGTATTATTTATCAACTTTCTCCTCTCATCAGGGTATTGAAACTGGAACCTTCGAGAGTATGCAACAATTCCTACAATTTGAAGTTATCCTGCGTCAGTCCGTCTGAACTATTTAATGCAGATCAGATGAGTACCAAAGCACCCTTTATTTAAAGGAACTTTATCCTTCGATGAAATTTGAAAAATGATGAAATTTGAAAAATGATCCGTTAGCGAACTTCACCTGGAATAAGGTCAAACATCAAACAAAATTGATATGGATACTCTAATTATCCATTTAAAACCGCTAGTGACGTTTAGAGACCATTTCTATAGGATGTTGAAATAAAATTCCCTTAGGCACGGGGTGAAGGGAGATTTAGAAGTCACAACACTGTCTGGAACAATAAACATTAATTTCATTGGAGTTTCTCCAACAATGGATAAAGCTATCGACGAAAAGGTAAAGAAAGAAATGGTAATTCATGGAATATGTTAGAAATGTTTCAACTCAGAAAATATTTTATGTTTCTGGTGTTTGTGTTAGAGCTGATGTTATCAGGGATGATTTAGCGAATGGAATGATGACATCAAGTGTGTATAGTTAAAATTTTTAACCAAGGGACAGGCTAGAAGGCCGTGTACTAAGATATCTTCGCGCCTTACATACTCTCAATCGAAATCAAGTTCCTGTTAATCTTAAAACTTGAACCTGAAAGCATTGGAAAGATAAGATTTTTCTCTATCCAACACAACGAAGATCAAGTCTTTATCTTATCAGGAACGAATTTCGTAAATATGCGCGCACACGCGGCCCCCTGTCCCTTGAATACTTATTTCAACTATAATAATACCCTAAAACTTTCTCTAGATGTTTGACGGTCTGGTGATCACAATCAAGTTGGTTTTGAGTCTGGAAGTAATTGATACACAAAAAGCCAACAGAACTGAGGTCAGTGTACAACTACCTGGAGATGATTTTTCAATTTTTGACGATAAATTGAATCAGTTTACTCTAAAATCTCAATATATCATATATGTCATAAATTTCCAATTATCATTCATCTTTCAACTTTCAGTTGCACAGTAATTTCTTCAACAAGTACCGTGGTAAACTCCTTGTTGACAATCTGAAGACCAAGAAATTTAGAAACTATTGGGAGTACAAATTGGGTCTACTTTGCTGTTTTGGCTGCATTTTGAGTTTCAATTTTAGACCAGCCCAATAATACTTAGTGAAGAATCATTTATGCATATACAAATCCTCGCAGATCAGCGTGCTCTCTTGAATTGGGGGATCTGCAGGAGGCTCTGGCTGACTGTGTTTATGTTATCAACCACATGGTCTCAATAGTCAATGGGATGAAAGATACTGAGCTTCCAGATTGTGCCGAGTTTCGACCAATTGTGGAGACCCTCAACAAAACGGTACAAATTCCCCGTCAATCTGAAATCACGTGTAAAATAATAAATTGAAAGCATTTATACCCAAATGTTGTTCTTCAGAAAGTGCGTTTGACGAAAGCAAAGTTCCGAAGAGTACAAATCCTGGTTAAGATGGAAGAGTGGCCAGCTGCACTTAGATGTTGTCTAGATCTGCTGAGGAACTATAAGGACTGCTCTATACAGTCTTTCAGCTACTACTACCAGAGTTTGATCAAGTATGCGTCTATTAAAATTAAGTAATAAGGTCGCTGGGGTAGTCATGTGCTATCCAAATTAGTAAGTCCGAAGTCGCATACAGTCAAATAGCGAGTTACTGGACTTTCACCCGTTCGGCAAGTTGGGGTTCAGTAGACAGTAAGTCGAGATTTGGATGTTAATAAAATGCATACTTATCATTAACCCACTTCTAGGTATTATACGAGTGATCCACTTTCCGACGGATTTCTGCAGTACCCCATATTCTGTATTTCCTGCAAGTCTCTAGGAACATGGCATGACGTGAAAACTGAAACTCTGAAAGTCAGGTAACAGCAGTCAGCGTGCTATGATAGTCATTGAGTATCCATAACAACTACTGTTGTTACCGTAACAACCAGTGAATGTGGTCAGAGTTTTACATGCCTGAATATTGGAATGTTATTTTACAGGTGCAAGAAGTGCAAGCACCCGTACTGTTCTGAATCGTGTTACCAGTTTGATACAACACACAAGACATATTGTCCACAACTGGCGAAGCTGCAGAAAATCCGTACATAAACACTATCACAGGAAACTGTATCCCGGTTTTTTTAAATCATTTTAAACTTTTTAATTCAGTTTTAAATAACACAATTAACAATTATTTTATACGTTACAATTTAACAACAGTTATCATTTCAAAATATTTTACTTAAAAAATTTAATTGCCTCTTGTACGTGTGTCAGATGATAGATGTAATGATTCAAAACTCTAATGTACATTTCACCTCCTTTTATATAGCCAGACATGAAGAAGAAGCGGCTCCTGGTACAGGATCAACTTGACTCCAAAACCATTGTAGACTCTTTCTCAAGACTTCTAAGACGTGGAGAGAGTAAGTCAATTTGCTGACAATCTATTCCTCAACTTGACTCCAAAACCATTGTAGACTCTTTCTCCAGACTTCTAAGACGTGGAGAGAGTAAGTCAATTTGCTGACAATCTATTCCTTTTACCCTAACATTTTTCAAACTCAAACAGCCAGAGATTAAATATATGTCTTTTTCATCGTAGGCTCTTCCCCAAAAACTGTTGAACGAGAGTTTGAGATTTCATTGAAACAGATCAAAACACGGAAAGTTATCCAGTTTGCACCGGTAGTGTTCTGCTCAAATCTCTGCTGGTAATTATTCCTTTCTGTTCTGATTTCTTTGCTGACAACTTTTGATGTAATCCCTGCCTGACCAAATCATACTTCATACCTAAACTTGCACCTCCCAACAGGGTCTTGAAACTGGAACCTTCGAGGGTATGCAACAATTCTTACAATTTGAAGTTATCATGCGTCAGTCCGTCTGAACTGTTCAATGCAGAGCAGATGAGTGCGAAGGGAGAGTTGGAAGTCACAACGCCCACTGGTACCAGTTATATGAGTATCACGGGTCTAACTCCAATGATGCATAACGCTATTGACGTAACGGTAATTCATGGAACATAACCATAGGAGGAAAGGTTGCATTGTAAACCGAGCTTCGGGTGAATGTTTGTGTTACCTAACTTGTATATTTTCCATGATCGATCCAGTGACAAAAACCCAACAACTTTTATAGATGTTTGACGGTCTGGCGATCGCGATCAAGTTGATTTTGAGTCTGGAAACAATTGATACACAGAATTCCAACAGAGCTGAGGTCAGTAAGTATAACTTCGTGAATACTCGATACTTCGACCATAAACCACGTCAAAAACATTTGTCGTTTAAATCATTCTCTACTCTTGTATATCATGTTTTTTCATCTTTCAGTTGCACAGTAATTTTTTCAACAAGTACCGTGGTAAACCTCTTGCTGAATGTCTGAAGACCAAGAAATTTAGAAACTATTGGGAGTACAAATTGGGTCTACCGGCTGACAATAAGAAAGTATTTGCTACCTCCCTCGCAAAATTCGTGTGCTCTCTGCTTACTGAGGTGAGTTCGGTAACTGTGGTAACTCCTCTTGTAACCATGGTAACTATATAATGTTTGATTCCCCAGAGAGTGTTCAACACTTGTTGTGGAGAAACTTGGGGTGCCGTTTATGAGTCTGTGATGGAATTAGTAAACAATGAAAATGATTTAGAAGACCATGTGCTAGTGCGACAAGCGATTTTTGATACTGGAGCGCCACATTTGGTACGTATATTAAACTCACTTCTGATTTCCTAACTTTCCTGATGCTTTCGGTGGAGGCGGCGAATCGGACATTCTGAACAATTCCATCTTTTCCCACCCAGATTGCCAAATTGCTTGGTGCAGATTTTAGTGAGGGAAGCGACTGGGCTAAGCGGTGTGCTGCCGACCAACTAGTATCCACCTTTCTGCGATATCTCCCTAATAAATATTGTTTGTATGATGAAAAGTTGTTTTCGGTCATGGAAAAACACATCATGGATAAACTGACCAGTCCCGTATACAACGAAACGTAGGTTTCCCGAAATTGGTGTTTGTTTTTGTATTTGTTCAAGATTTTTGCATCTACCTGTTCCCTTCCTTGGCATGCGCCATAAACCATCTTAGCATGTGTCCAGAAACGAACCTCTTCGCAGGACTGTGAACGTTTTTATGACTGTTATCCTTCCTGCGATGATTAATACGAAGGTGGATCGTGCAAAACCATCTCAGTATGATGACTTCACCTTGCCTTTTATCATGAACAATCTAGGGATCCTGACCCCATGGCTTGATATAAACAAGTTCATGGCTTTACAAGGTATTAATATTATTGATATCGACGTACCGTCTTGATATGATATCTCTGCGGTTTTTAAAATGATTATTGTTCTCCCATCAGGCTCATACTATAGGTGGATGGGAAAAGATGATAATGATCGCGTGTGGTATAGGTTTTTCCATCGTGTCTACCGTCATATTATTGCCAAGTATGAAGAATTGCCTGTTGAAGTCGGTCAACCATTGCTACCAGTGATACTAACCACCATATCAAGTCCACACTATATTCGCCTCGATTCCCATCCTGCTTTTGGGTATGAAGTCTACTTTAATATGTGGAATGATCCTACGATGTTTCTAAGCGCCCATGGCAATCATCGGAGTATAGGGTTCATGCACGCCAGCACAATGGTGGTAAGTAGAACCAATTGATAGTTAGAAATCCACTAACAACTCGCTTACTAAAATCTATGAAATATGAATCACTTTTATTTCAGTGTGGATCTCCTGATGTTGATATGTTTCTAGAGTTTTCTGATTCGACGTGGCCTGACAACCCATATAACCCGTACTATAACGCGCTCAAGGCTGTGAAGATAGAAATGTCCACAGCAGAAAGTCCCTTCGACATCTTTAAGACACTGTTTGATGGCTCAAGAAAACCAAGGGGGGAGGGAAAGGCTATGCAGATGAAGGAGAAAGCAAACGTTCTTCATAGAAATAAAAAGTTTGATGAGGCGGAGGAAATTTATACTAAAGCGATCAAGGAAGCATTCAAGGAATCTAAACACATTGAGTAAGAGAAATATGAAAACAAAATAGAGTTCAGTGTTGATATATAGGACATAGGTGTTTAATCACTGTTATCTATCTGTTATCTTTTTTAGGATTGAAGAGATGGAAAGGGGCGGTTATCTAACAATTTTGTGTCTCAACAACTCTCATCAGGGTATTGAAACTGGAACCTTCGAGAGTATGCAACAATTCCTACAATTTGAAGTTATCCTGCGTCAGTCCGTCTGAACTATTTAATGCAGATCAGATGAGTACCAAAGCACCCTTTATTTAAAGGAACTTTATCCTTCGATGAAATTTGAAAAATGATGAAATTTGAAAAATGATCCGTTAGCGAACTTCACCTGGAATAAGGTCAAACATCAAACAAAATTGATATGGATACTCTAATTATCCATTTAAAACCGCTAGTGACGTTTAGAGACCATTTCTATAGGATGTTGAAATAAAATTCCCTTAGGCACGGGGTGAAGGGAGATTTAGAAGTCACAACACTGTCTGGAACAATAAACATTAATTTCATTGGAGTTTCTCCAACAATGGATAAAGCTATCGACGAAAAGGTAAAGAAAGAAATGGTAATTCATGGAATATGTTAGAAATGTTTCAACTCAGAAAATATTTTATGTTTCTGGTGTTTGTGTTAGAGCTGATGTTATCAGGGATGATTTAGCGAATGGAATGATGACATCAAGTGTGTATAGTTAAAATTTTTAACCAAGGGACAGGCTAGAAGGCCGTGTACTAAGATATCCTCGCGCCTTACATACTCTCAATCGAAATCAAGTTCCTGTTAATCTTAAAACTTGAACCTGAAAGCATTGGAAAGATAAGATTTTTCTCTATCCAACACAACGAAGATCAAGTCTTTATCTTATCAGGAACGAATTTCGTAAATATGCGCGCACACGCGGCCCCCTGTCCCTTGAATACTTATTTCAACTATAATAATACCCTAACACTTTCTCTAGATGTTTGACGGTCTGGTGATCACAATCAAGTTGGTTTTGAGTCTGGAAGTAATTGATACACAAAAAGCCAACAGAACTGAGGTCAGTGTACAACTACCTGGAGATGATTTTTCAATTTTTGACGATAAATTGAATCAGTTTACTCTAAAATCTCAATATATCATATATGTCATAAATTTCCAATTATCATTCATCTTTCAACTTTCAGTTGCACAGTAATTTCTTCAACAAGTACCGTGGTAAACTCCTTGTTGACAATCTGAAGACCAAGAAATTTAGAAACTATTGGGAGTACAAATTGGGTCTACCGGCTGACAATAAGAAAGTATTTGCTACCTCCCTCGCAAAATTCGTGTGCTCTCTGCTTACTGAGGTGAGTTCGGTAACTGTGGTAACTCCTCTTGTAACCATGGTAACTATATAATGTTTGATTCCCCAGAGAGTGTTCAACACTTGTTGTGGAGAAACTTGGGGTGCCGTTTATGAGTCTGTGATGGAATTAGTAAACAATGAAAATGATTTAGAAGACCATGTGCTAGTGCGACAAGCGATTTTTGATACTGGAGCGCCACATTTGGTACGTATATTAAACTCACTTCTGATTTCCTAACTTTCCTGATGCTTTCGGTGGAGGCGGCGAATCGGACATTCTGAACAATTCCATCTTTTCCCACCCAGATTGCCAAATTGCTTGGTGCAGATTTTAGTGAGGGAAGCGACTGGGCTAAGCGGTGTGCTGCCGACCAACTAGTATCCACCTTTCTGCGATATCTCCCTAATAAATATTGTTTGTATGATGAAAAGTTGTTTTCGGTCATGGAAAAACACATCATGGATAAACTGACCAGTCCCGCATACAACGAAACGTAGGTTTCCCGAAATGGGTGTTTGTTTTTGTATTTTTTCAAGATTTTTGCATCTACCTGTTCCCTTCCTTGGCATGCGCCATAAACCATCTTAGCATGTGTCCAGAAACGAACCTCTTCGCAGGACTGTGAACGTTTTTATGACTGTTATCCTTCCTGCGATGATTAATACGAAGGTGGATCGTGCAAAACCATCTCAGTATGATGACTTCACCTTGCCTTTTATCATGAACAATCTAGGGATCCTGACCCCATGGCTTGATATAAACAAGTTCATGGCTTTACAAGGTATTAATATTATTGATATCGACGTACCGTCTTGATATGATATCTCTGCGGTTTTTAAAATGATTATTGTTCTCCCATCAGGCTCATACTATAGGTGGATGGGAAAAGATGATAATGATCGCGTGTGGTATAGGTTTTTCCATCGTGTCTACCGTCATATTATTGCCAAGTATGAAGAATTGCCTGTTGAAGTCGGTCAACCATTGCTACCAGTGATACTAACCACCATATCAAGTCCACACTATATTCGCCTCGATTCCCATCCTGCTTTTGGGTATGAAGTCTACTTTAATATGTGGAATGATCCTACGATGTTTCTAAGCGCCCATGGCAATCATCGGAGTATAGGGTTCATGCACGCCAGCACAATGGTGGTAAGTAGAACCAATTGATAGTTAGAAATCCACTAACAACTCGCTTACTAAAATCTATGAAATATGAATCACTTTTATTTCAGTGTGGATCTCCTGATGTTGATA
>AVPN01001404.1:4341-23240 GCA_000695325.1 Pleurobrachia bachei | reverse complement strand
TAACTCACTTTCGAGTTACTGTCCAGGTGAGTTACAGTCCTAAAGCCTGTTATTCTAGGATTTTTCTAGCTCAGACTCTAAATCAGAGTTTCAGATTTCTCACCTGTTGTTTCTTTGATAATGGCTAGATCAGTGAACCTCTTCATAGTACACAGGATGGATAGGGGAGTTAACACAGCTAGGAGGATCAGAGTTATGTAGAAGGAGGATCGGTAGTTGCCGATAGTTGTAGTCACTGGACATATCATTAGCAGGACGGAGAATAGGGTTAGGAATATTGGCACTACTAGAGGCACCTGGAGGGGGAGGGGTTCAGTTCGTTCTCTTTGGGATCCCATGGGATTGATTTTAGATTAATTAGAAAACTGCAAGTGCATCCTTGTTGGTGTATCTGGGACCTTATCGGAGCAAGATACATGTGGAAATCCGGCCTAGGGCTTAACTTACATAAAAGGATGGTTTCTTGGCATTTTTCCTCAGCCTCAGGACAACCACAGCGACAAAACAGAACGCGTAGAATAACCAGGATACAAACACAGTCATTGTTACCAGAGCATCAAGCGTTGTTATCAGCGAGAATATACAACATACCAGACCCTGCAGGGAGAGGGATCAATTTGTGGGGTGATCGTTTGGTGACATAGCCACCTCTCACCAGGTGTCTATATCACCAAGCTGGCAGTCACCGCGTGATCGAGGGCGACACGACAGCCCCGGGCCTTGTCTTCTGTGTCTGTCTTCATTTGGGATGACCGCATGTATCTCTTTGCTCTCTGTGGTGACTTTTTAGTACTATAGGTACTGGTTTTTAAAGAGTTAGCTATCTAAGAACACATGTGGAACAGGAAATAAAGAGCACTTGAGTTGCTAATATCACTGTTTTACAGGGGCCGAACGATCCAAATTACTTCTTGTGGCCCTTGTGTATTTTGTACCTGCTGCTGCAGTTATACCCAATCTATAGACTGGAGATGGAAGGCACTACTTGGAAAGTACCGCTTTGGGGGTGTTTTGACGATATTGGGGCATGTAAGTTGAACCTTTATTATTCATCCGTAACTACAACTTCTAAATGCAATGTTCTGGTAACGTGTCCCCACTATATGTTCAGGTGTTTTGACCTACTTTCTTCCCTGTGTAACAAGTGGACTGGTCGCTGAGTCTGTTGGTATGAGTTGTGTGCTTTATGGATGTCTCTCCGTCTGTCCAGTCATCCATGGGTGCGTCAGGTAAGTTGTCCTTGTGACCTTTATGGCTTACTAAAGAGAGCGAAAGTACAGTATACTAACCCCCATGAACCCCTGTTATAGGGCCCTAATACGACAAGAGGTAGCCAAGAAGGCTGGTATTTATGAAAGTTTCCTCCTCTCTTTCGCCATCTCGTGTTGTGTGCCCCTGTGTGGTGTCCTTCAGGAGAGAGCACAAATGGAAGTTGATACTATGGATATATTCAGAAACTAAGATACTGGAAACACCAACACATTGGAACACATTGTAAAGATATAGACCGGTCAGATAAGGGATATTGTTGATGTACTGTTGGACTTGATGGACCCATGGTTCTGCAGAACTGTGTCAGTATTGTAATGTTATTGAATTGTAATGTTATTGAATTGTAATGTTATTTAGCGTCACCCAACTGTACGTTACCTACTCACATGTAGGATTATAGCAAAGAGGGGTGTTTGTCGTGTGATCCAAGTGAACCTGAGTACTCGGGGCACCTGACCATCCCTCGCTGCACTCTGTATCAACCTGTGTAACATATATTGGTAACATGCATAGGCTGATAAAACACCATCTTACTACCGTACTAAGGGTACCAATCAAGAGTCCAATTACCCAGATGTTCATGTCCCACAGTCCCGGTTGTGGCTCACCGGGCTCACCTTGAGTTACAGAGGACCATGGCTAGAATGGTAGCCAGACAGGATGCCACCACACAGATAGTCAGGAAGAGCTCCCCATATCTACCAAAGGCAATATATCCTAGATCCTGGGGGAGGGAATATGGGGATTATTTGATATTATCACAAGCCTCCTAAGAGCTGTCAGGCATCACGCTGACCCTTTCTCACATCGCGCTGGCTAAACAGTGACAACATATAGTTACCAGGGCCACGGCTGAGGATCGCTTCATTACATCCAGCGGAAGAACGGTGAGGTAGGCCACATTGCATAGTACATACAGTATAATTGCCAGCAGGGTAGCCATGATAATAGCAGCTGGCATCGTCCTGGGAGAGGGGAGGAGGGAGTGTGGACAGACAGACAGACAGACAGGGACAGATAGAGACAGACAGACAGACATATAGACAGACAGACAGACAGACAGATAGACAGACAGACAGACAGACATATAGACAGACAGACAGACATATAGACAGACAGTCAAGACGACAGACAGACAGACAGACAGACAGACAGACAGACAGACAGACAGACATGTTTGAACATTTTTGAAATCGAGGGCGATGAAAGTGACAGACAGACAGACAGACAGACAGACAGACAGACAGACAGACAGACAGAAGACAGACAGACAGACAGACAGACAGACAGACAGACAGACAGACAGACAAACAGACAGACAGTAGCAACAGTATGATACCTGGCAGGATCGTGGACCTCTCCAGCGACAAGGTTGAGAGAGTTCCATCCCTCGTAAGATGCAATGGCCCCGAACAGCCCCACTAATATTGCTGGGACATCATGTGACGTGTTTGCCACTGAAAACCTCTCCCCCAGATCGTGCGCCCCGTGATCTGAGATTAGTTAGTATAGGGATGGCCTGAAGAACATAATCATGGATGATGTGGTACGCTATAAACTTAGTAATCAGACACACGTGCACATGAATAGTAGAGTCTGTATAGGGCAAGTAATATAATTATTTCTTACCGGTCGCAGCTACGTAGATAGCAAAGCCCAAGATACCAGCAATTCCAGACAGTTTGCAGATATTGAATGCATTGAGAAGGGAGGTCGTCACCCTAGTACTGACAATCGCTATCACACACGATATAACTGAAATGAGGGATGTTATGTTGGTTACCATGGCCCCGGGCATTGGTGACGCAGTCACCGGCCCTACACCAACCCCGGGCCTGAGATATAAATGTTTTCACCGGGATCCTTGCTCTTAAAATTAAGCTCTTGATCTCGGTGATCGGTCATACTCATAAATGTTGTAAATTTTAAACAGATAAGAGCAATCTGTCAAATAATATCCTGTCAATCTGAGCCTGGCTGTTAATTAATTACCCGTCTCCCACTCAAAACTCTCAGTCTGACTGCAAGGAATGCCCAAACTATCAAGGGACGTCTCCCGCTTAACTAAAGACTCTAGGGAGACAAGACAGAGGCCAATGATATAAGATTCCTTTTGAAATACGGCCTGTAGTCTGCACTGTTTTTAATATTGACATAATTTTGTAGCGTAATAAAATATGTGGTATAACGTATGCTATCCGGCCATGATAGCTGTCTAGACTGAGCTTTCAGTTGTCAAGGGGGAATCTTTTGACCAATGACAGCCAGGAAAAATATTCGGAGAAAAGAAATAAAGGTCAAAATAAAGACCAATGAACAAAATTTTAAATCTCGTCCATCACAAACACAAATGATAGGTCATATTATATCACACAAACCTATAATGACGATACCAGTAACACTTGTGAGCTGAGGGTAGGGGTAGGATGACACGCTGATACTGCTGTCTACAAACTGGGCACTATACGTGAACACTGACCTGTAGAAATGTGTGTTTAGAATGACGTGCGAATTAGGGATGTTTTGAACAATATGTTTGGGACTCTACCGGTATTTTGAGGCTCCGGTAAATCGAGGTGTGACTGTTTAACTTTAAGATTGTGCCTGGAGACCGATGGGTAGTATACCTTGTCATGATAATTGTGATGGCAGGATATTTGATGAAGGCGCTGGTAAGGACAAACAGGTTGGCAGGAACAGCTCCAAACACCTCCAACACATACACCAGTTCTCCCCCTGAACCCTGAAAGAGAGGGGAGTGTTAGAGGGAAATGAGAGGGTTCAGGGTGTGTTCGAGCCTCGAGGGGTGTTGAAGGTTGGCGAGGCGTTAGAGGGTGGTGCATAGGAAACGGGGTTTGAGGAGTGTTATTAGAGGGCGGTAGAAGTGTTGCATTGGACTCCAACCTGGTAGAGGACCGTATAGACTTAGAGTCTCTCACAACGTGGAATAAACATTCTTGACAAGATGCCAATATATGTACCATGGTTAAGTTATTTATCATATTTCTCTGGGAACATGTATTTCTTATCTCTGACTCTGAGTCTTTCGCTCACCACGCGACATACGAATTGTCAGGTGTGTTTTAAGTCAAAAGATAACGTCATTACATGAGGGGGACATGAAGTATGAAGTGCCAGAATCCAGGTTCATGGGGGGGAGGGGCAGATTCACAAAACATTTCTTACCGGTAGGGTGAGAGCTAGTTCTGCGTAAGCTAGACCACCCAGTAGAGCTACACCTCCTGCTCCAGTCCAGACCAGGAGAGAGGCACCACCACTGTTGACACCCTGTAGAACCAGGTTGGGGAAGATGAAGATCCCCACACCCGTCATCATGGAGAGGGCAACTGAGATACTGAGGGGAGAGAGAGAGGGGGGTCAGAGACTGAGAGGGAGGTTTAAAAGAGTTGTACTGTTGCAATAATAGTAATTGAACAATACAATAAAAGAAGTGAACTATAAAGACACCAAATAAGTTGACAAACATCAAAACATCAAACAAACAAATCACTATACCAGCTGAGAAGATTAATTTTCTTAGAGCCATCAACTTCCCCAGAATCCCTCCTACCCCCGGACCCCTCAAGAAGTGGTGTGTGTTCACCATTCTTAGCTAGCTCCATGTTCAAAAGGGAAGGGGGCTATAGAATCACAAGTTGCAAGAGATTGTTAGAAAGAGGTGAGATAAGAGCAACAGTTTTGTAGTGCATCAAGAAACGGGTGACTGTGTCACGCGAGATGGGGCCAAGGGGAAAAGAGAGAGAGATTGTGAGAGAGAAGGGAAGAGAGGGAGAATATATATTTGTATTTCAAAACACCCGAGAAGAAGATAGGCCAAGTAATATTATCAGGGTTAAATACACCTCTAGCTAACTCGATTCGGATGTGAGGCGGAAGTACAAGCTGGGAAGCACAGGGTGGAAAATTCGAGTTAATTATTTTACTGATAAAACAAAAATCAAACATATATGCATTGTTTGAAACGCTGATAAAACGAAAATTCAAGACCACACGCAGTCGAGGAAGGGTCAAGGGAGAACTAAGAATGAACGTGCCCTCCCAGTAAGGGCTATAGGTTTCAGTTTGTGGGGAAACTCGGTAAAAACAAGGACTTTTAGGACTACAATTATACATCGGAAAAGTACTGAATGAAGCAGACCGTCTCTGCCGTTGTCATGTTCCAACCCTCGTTTACAACGTTTGTAAAGGACGTGGTGATAGAGGATATAGCAAGGTAACTCTGTCGGTGGTATGGACTAGAAAAACAATGTACAGTTGCAGTTGGGCCCAGCTGGGGGCCTATATAAGCCCTCTAGTACTAGCTAGTTCCCCATATTATGACATAATTATGCTTGCTTCCCGTCTGGCGTCTATCAACGATATACATACAATATGACGGTTAGGCAAGTACGGCTGTAAACATATTAGACATAAATCATACAGTGATGTGTGTGTGGGCTATTAACACATGTATTTGTTTTGATAACAGTAACTTAATTCATTCTGGATGTTCCTAGAAATGAGTGGGATATTGAAACAGCAACGCTGCAATGTGACATATCCTGAGGCATATTTTGTGTCCGAAGTGGTACTACCACTGCCGTTGATTGTTGAAAGAGTCATTGCGAATTGGGCACGGTGTCCCCCTCTTTCTAGCAGTAGCAAATTTTAAATCTCGAGCGGGGTACACAGTACTGAATGTCGAGGCAGAGAAATGGCGAACACTCTCGATAGATACTGTACACTACACGATTAGGGCCTCCTCGTGCCGCATATGACTGTTTCGGACTGTTGATTGGATGATGATAGGTTCCCTATCTGGTTCTGAGTACGGAACCGAACCTTGTTGAGTAACATTAACAACCGGAACCGGTAACCAGCTGCGTCCCAATCCCACTGTGGACTTTGGTAGGGAGGTTAACTCTTTCTATTTTAGATACGAATTACGAGCCCACGTAACAAAATGTTTCCATTCCGATCAAATTGTCACCAATTGTACACAAATCTATACTTTGTAGCATATTGGCTTGATTCCCGCAGTTCCTGTAGTACTGCCGTAGTACGTGGGTAATTGAGGAGGTGCATTTAGCATACATTCCCTGAATTTATGGAGTAATTTGGCGGTAAATCAAGCACACAGTCGACTGACCTTTTTCTCTTGCTTCATTCTCTCTCTCTAAAACTTGATCAATCATCCCTCGCTCTCTCTCTCTCCCTTTCTCTCTGTCTAAAACCAGCCCGGAAATGCTGCGTATTCTGGGTGCCTTCATAGCGTCCCATCTCTCCATCTCTCTCCCATCTAGGAGCTGTGGATCTCTGAGATCGCTGATGGAAGCCATGGAACTGTCCCCACGATTGGTCAATGACTTGGCTTGGAGAGATCGAGTGTTTGTTGTAGCGACATTGGCCGTAAACTATCTGAGAGCTATCGTGTCACTATACCCCTCAGATGATCGGGGAGGCGGTGAGTCTAAACACGTTTAACGAGAGAGAGAGAAAGAGAGAGTAAATAGGGGAGGGGTTGATCAGCCACTGGTAAAATTAGATTTCCTCTCAGCGCTCTGAAACCGTATAGTCCTGTGGAGAAAATTCGGAGCGATCCCATTGGTCGATGATGGGAGCCAATAGGGGCAACGCTTACCCCAGGTATCATGCAACAACTATGTTGCCCAACTATATACCGTGTCTAAGTTTTGTTTCTATTGACGCTAACAAGCAACCTACAAGAACGACCATCAGCTACGATAATGAGTAAGTAAAATGATCAATTAGTTAAAATCAATTAGCAAATCACTATATTTCTTCAAATTATTTTTTAATGCTTCATCTACCTGCATGCTTCCAATCTAGACCTGTTATCGTGGTGTGACTTAGGCTTCCGGGTTTCGAAGATAAAATTTTAGATTTGAAACTGCATCGGTTTTAAACATTAACTCTAATCGCTAGATGACGTTATTCTTCTTCTGATATTGTCAATTTGCCCACGATGACCTCTCTTCGGTGCTAGAAGACCGTCCCCCTTGCAACTTATGTCTAGATTATAGAAGCGCCACTTTCGAACAATGGGAAGATCAGTTGGTCAGATAGGTTCGGCGAAGCATCGGCACCCAGAATCGGCTTATGATATTGTGTTTGTTCTGATTCTTTCTGATAAGGATTTCTGAAATTCAGGAGGCTTCACGAAGAAGCCCATCCAAAATGGTGCCTCAAGCAATGGCCAACCCGCGGGTTCATAGTTCATTTTTTTTGCCCAGGCTAGTGTAATTACAATGATTATTCTCGTTCGACTTATGGCCGGCAGCCCCGAAGTTAGCACGTCCCGGAATATATTATTTCTCTCCTCGCTCACGAATGCCCTTAGTATTGATGAGCCCGACCCTTTGTCATGTTGATGTCGTACGATCAAGAACCTGTAACAGTTAGACCAGCCAAGTATGACTATCTTAAGTCAGCTTATACTATAAGCCCAAATCAGGGAGTTTTCAAAACCAATCATTTCGGAAAGATGCACTATGCCTAAAGAAAAATAGGTCAAGTAAGGAATATTGACTTGTCAAAGAAGGAGCGGAGAATTTTTACCGTTAGGTCTTATTCTTCGATTTTGCACCATCAGAAGAACAGTGCCAAAAGAATGGCATCGAAATAAGAACAGAACAAGCTGAGGATTTGAATGATCGCCAGCAAATAAAATTCAAAATCAGTCCCGACATGACTTTGCGAAGCTTCGAAATCCAACGTGATATTTTATAGAGTCACAAGTTCAACAGAGCTATAACTTATAGCTCTGTTGAACTTGTGACTCTATAAAATATCACGTTGGATTTCGAAGCTTCGCAAAGTCATGTCGGAGAGAGAGAGAGAGAGAGAGAGAGAGAGAGAGAGAGAGAGAGAGAGAGAGAGAGAGAGAGAGAGAGAGAGAGAGGGGGGGAGAGAGATTATGAGAGAGAAGGGAAGAGAGGGATAAAATATATTTGTATTTCACCCGAGAAGAAGATAGGCCAAGTAATATTATCAGGGTTAAATACACCCCCAGCTAACTCGATTCGGATGTGACGAGGAAGTACAAGCGAAGCACAGGGTGGAAAATTCGAGCTAATTATTTTACTGATAAAACAAAAAATCAAACATGTGCACTGTAGTTTGAAGCGCTGATAAAATGACAAGAGCCCACCCAGTAAGGACTAAATTTCAGTTGGTGGGAAAAACGGTAAAAAGAAGGGCTCCAATCGAATCCTGACAAATTTATTCGTCGCTTGGCGCTCTCTACCAATTAAACTAAATCTCCGTACTATGTATAATGAAAAAGAGAAAGGTCAGAGAATAGGGGGCAGATATAATCGCATGTTAACTCGATGGTATGGGCTAGAAAAACAATGTATAGTTTAGGGCCCTCATGCAGCCCTCTAGATCAAGTTCCCCATATTATGCTTGCTTCCCGTCTGGTGTCTATACAATATGGCGGGTAGGCAAGTACGGCTGTAAACATATTAGGCATAAATCATACAGGGATGTGTGTGTGGGCACTGGGCTATTAACACATGTATTTGTTTTGATAACAGTAAGTAATTCATTCTGGATGTTCCTGGAAATGGGTGGGATATTGAAACAGCAACGCTGCAATGTTGTGACATATCCAGAGGCATAATTGATGACCGAAGTGGTACTACCACTGCCCTTGAAATAGTCATTGCGACTCGGGCACGGTGTGAGGTGTCCCCTCTCTTTCTAGCAGCAGCACATTTTAAATCTCGAGCGGGTGACATGATGGGAGTACACCGCACTTATAGTGAACGACTGCCAGGCCAATGCTCTGACCACAGTTCTCGTGCGCTCCGAGAATGGGTCAGGCCAATGCTCTGACAGCTGAACGACAAACTTTGAGGCCAAGAAATGGAGATCATTCTCTAGATACTGTACATGCTATACACAATTAGGGCCTCAAGTTGTCCCGGACTGTTCAATGAACATTGAACATTGTTCATTGTACGATGAACTGTCTGGCCCCATCGATCCCATTTGAATGTCTGGGGTCTGACACCGCCAGACAGATGATAAAGGTAGGTTCCTTATCTGACTCTGGGTATCTGCAATGACTTCGGCATTATCTGGGACTGAGTAACAACAACCGGAACCGATAACCAACCGTAACCGAAATTCTGGATAAGCTAAAGTATTTTAGGATTTGCGTCCCACTCCCACTTAGGTAGGGACTAGGTTCCCTCGTTTTATTTTAAATACTCGTTTTCGTTTTTCATTTATTTAAGTTGTCACCAACTGTATACTCGGTAGTGATACCTACAGCATATTGGCTTGACTCCCACAGTTCCTGCAATAGTACGTGGGTAATTGAGGAGGTGCATTTAGCATACATTCCCTGAATTTATGGAGTAATTTGGCGGTAAATCAAGCACACAGTCGACTGACCTTTTTCTCTTGCTTCATTCTCTCTCTCTAAAACTAGGTCAATCATCCCTCGCACTCTCTCTCTCTCTACTATCCCTTTCTCTCTGTCTAAAACCAGCCCGGAAATGCTGCGTATTCTGGGTGCCTTCATAGCGTCCCATCTTTCTCTCTCTCCCATCTAGGAGCTGTGGATCTCTGAGATCGCTGATGGAAGCCATGGAACTGTCCCCACGATTGGTCAATGACTTGGCTTGGAGAGATCGAGTGTTTGTTGTAGCGACATTGGCCGTAAACTATCTGAGAGCTATCCCGTGTGTCACTATACCCCTCAGATGATCGGGGAGGCGGTGAGTCTAAACACGTTTAACAAGAGAGAGAGAGAGAGAAAGAGAGAGTAAATAGGGGAGGGGTTGATCAGCCACTGGTAAAATTAGATTTCCTCTCAGCGCTCTGAAACCGTATAGTCCTGTGGAGAAAATTCGGAGCGATCCCATTGGTCGATGATGGGAGCCAATAGGGGCAACGCTTACCCCAGGTATCATGCAACAACTATGTTGCCCAACTATATACCGTGTCTAAGTTTTGTTTCTATTGACGCTAACAAGCAACCTACAAGAACGACCATCAGCTGCGATAATGAGTAAGTAAAATAATCAATTAGTTAAAATCAAATAGTGAATCACCATATTTCTTCAAACTTATCTTTGATCCTTCATCTGCCTGAATGCTTCCAATATAGACCTGTTATCATGGTGTGACTTAGGCTTCCGGGTTTTGAAGATACAATTTCAGACTTGAAACTGCGTCGGTTTTAAACTGTTAATAACTCTAATCGCTAAATGACGTTATTCTTCTCCTGATATTGTCTGTACAATTGTGCCCACAATGAACTCTCTTCGATGCTAGAAGTAGAGCACCATCCCCCTTGCCACTTACGTCTAGATTCTAGAACCACCACCTCCGAAAAATGGGAAGACCAGTTGGTTACACAGGTTCGGCGAAGCAGCGGCACCCAGAATCGGCTTATGATATTGTTTTTTGTTCAGATTCTGTTCACAAAGAAGCCCATCCAAATGGTGCCTCAAGCAATGGGCGATGGCCAACCGGCGGCTTTATAGTTCATTACAAGGGTTCATCATGTATAAGTTGGCTCAGGCTAGTGTAATTCTCGTATGACTTATGTCCGATAGCCCTGAAATTCGAACATCCCGGAACCTATATTCCTCCTCACTCAAGAATTAGTATTGATGAGCCCGACCCTTTGTCATGTACATACCTGTACCTACAAGAAACCTGTCTAGCGGCACCAGACCCCGATTCGGTTCTCAACGACAGTGCGCTCAGATGGTGCTAGACCTGCCAAGTATGATAATCTTGTGTCATCGAGCTCTGAATGTCGAACTTAGAGTCTGAGACTCTATAAAATATTGTTGGATTTTGAAGCTTGGCAAATTAAGTCATGTCTTGGATTTGATTTTGAATTTTGTTTGTTGGCGACCATTCAAATCATAAGCTTGTTCTGTTCTTGTTTCTGTGCCTCAAATTATTGCTGTTCTTCTGATGGTGCTGATGTCTAAGAATGAAGACCTAACGGTTGAAATTCTCTGCACTTTTTTTTTGACAAGCCAATATTCCGCACTTGTTTTTTAATTCTGAAATGATTGGTTTTGAAAACTCCCTGATTTGGGCTATTGCTCGCTCCAATTAATCCTAGCTCTTTATTCGAACATTCGACATAAGGAAGCAAGGAGAGGAGAGCCAATTTACAAGGCAACATTCCTCTCAGACTATCCCCCTCTTCATTCGAACGTCTCTCTATCTCTTTCTCTCTCTCACTTTCTTTCTCTTAATCTCTATTCCTTTCTCCTTCACTCTCACTCACTCTCTCACTCTCCATTTCTCGACAGTCTCCCTCCGTTGATTCCAAGAGCCGAGTGTTAATTAGGGGCCTAGGTCATCCTAAAATACCAGACAATGACCCAATTTGGAACCTCCTTCTGTCGGCCCACCGAAAACAAAAGTGTCATACAACCGTAACGTACTGTGACATATTTTCAGTACTAGATGCATGACTATGGTGATCATCTATCAACTTTATTTCCACTTTTAGGTTTTGGTATCCATGGTGAATTAGCGACGTGACGATTTGACACTTCATAATCTCATGTGATGTGTCTTCAGTCAGGCGATATATTACTGTTTCATCATCAGGTGACCCCCCTGTGAGCTATTTCGCCAGGAAGCTGCAGGGAGTTGGCCCAGTATAATAGGCGTATCTCAGGGCGTGAAGAGTATATATTCGCCTGGTTTAACACGCAGGAAGTAACTCCCTAGAATTCTATCATTCTCCCCTTCATAGAGACATTCTCCCACCGTCCCAATTATGATCAATGCTATGGCACCCAAGCCCCTAATTAACACTCGGCTCTTGGAATCAACGGAGGGAGACTGTCGAGAGAGGGAGAGTGAGAGAGTGAGTGAGAGTGAAGGAGAAAGGAAGAGAGATTGTGAGAAAGAAAGTGAGAGAGAAAGAGATAGAGAGACGTTCGAATGAAGAGGGGGATAGTCTGAGAGGAATGTTGCCTTGTAAATTGGCTCTCCTCTCCTTGCTTCCTTATGTCGAATGTTCGAATAAAGAGCTAGGATTAATTGGAGCGAGCAATAGCCCAAATCAGGGAGTTTTCAAAACCAATCATTTCGGAAAGATGCACTATGCCTAAAGAAAAATAGGTCAAGTAAGGAATATTGACTTGTCAAAGAAGGAGCGGAGAATTTTTACCGTTAGGTCTTATTCTTCGATTTTGCACCATCAGAAGAACAGTGCCAAAAGAATGGCATCGAAATAAGAACAGAACAAGCTGAGGATTTGAATGATCGCCAGCAAATAAAATTCAAAATCAGTCCCGACATGACTTTGCGAAGCTTCGAAATCCAACGTGATATTTTATAGAGTCACAAGTTCAACAGAGCTATAAGTTATAGCTCTGTTGAACTTGTGACTCTATAAAATATCACGTTGGATTTCGAAGCTTCGCAAAGTCATGTCGGGACTGATTTTGAATTTTATTTGCTGGCGATCATTCAAATCCTCAGCTTGTTCTGTTCTTATTTCGATGCCATTCTTTTGGCACTGTTCTTCTGATGGTGCAAAATCGAAGAATAAGACCTAACGGTAAAAATTCTCCGCTCCTTCTTTGACAAGTCAATATTCCTTACTTGACCTATTTTTCTTTAGGCATAGTGCATCTTTCCGAAATGATTGGTTTTGAAAACTCCCTGATTTGGGCTATTGCTCGCTCCAATTAATCCTAGCTCTTTATTCGAACATTCGACATAAGGAAGCAAGGAGAGGAGAGCCAATTTACAAGGCAACATTCCTCTCAGACTATCCCCCTCTTCATTCGAACGTCTCTCTATCTCTTTCTCTCTCTACTTTCTTTCTCACAATCTCTCTTCCTTTCTCCTTCACTCTCACTCACTCTCTCACTCTCCCTCTCTCGACAGTCTCCCTCCGTTGATTCCAAGAGCCGAGTGTTAATTAGGGGCTTGGGTGCCATAGCATTGATCATAATTGGGACGGTGGGAGAATGTCTCTATGAAGGGGAGAATGATAGAATTCTAGGGAGTTACTTCCTGCGTGTTAAACCAGGCGAATATATACTCTTCACGCCCTGAGATACGCCTATTATACTGGGCCAACTCCCTGCAGCTTCCTGGCGAAATAGCTCACAGGGGGGTCACCTGATGATGAAACAGTAATATATCGCCTGACTGAAGACACATCACATGAGATTATGAAGTGTCAAATCGTCACGTCGCTAATTCACCATGGATACCAAAACCTAAAAGTGGAAATAAAGTTGATAGATGATCACCATAGTCATGCATCTAGTACTGAAAATATGTCACAGTACGTTACGGTTGTATGACACTTTTGTTTTCGGTGGGCCGACAGAAGGAGGTTCCAAATTGGGTCATTGTCTGGTATTTTAGGATGACCTAGGACACACACATACAACCAAATAGCCTGTCGAAATGGAGAGAACAATGAGAAAAAACGAACAATGGTAGAAATAGAAAGAAGGAGAGAGAAATAGAAAGAAGAGAGAAGGTGGTTACAATGTGCGGTTAGAAGACACGTCACCGAATAACTGGCAGATTGCACTGCAGCAGTTTCTAAAATTATCAACTCCCTGGCCCTGGAACAGAAGGGCAGCCCATGGCGGGGGCGGGAGGAGTAACTTTTCCAAATGTCACGTAAATCGTCAATATCTCGTGACATGCCGGCCTTGGTAGATGGCGGTTACAGCGGTTGAGATCACAACCACACACCAGTATATGACCATGTGTGCCAAAAACTACACACTTTTCAACCCCACTGTGGCATTGTGTTTTTACTTTTTGTGCGTCTCCTGGTGGGACACTTGTGATCGAGAGCCGGACTCTCAACATGTTGGGAGGAGACGATGGTAGCGGAGCTGGACCTTCGAACTCGTCACCTGCATATGGCGACTCATCTTCTACTGGTTTAGGTATGCTGAGTGCTGACACACTCTAACTCTCTCTCACATACAGTCTCTCTCTCCCCCTTATTCCCTCTCTCTCTTGCACTCTCACTCTCCCGATCCCTTGTGGTGCACATATGCACATTTTTTGACGTGGGCGAGGCCACGACGTGAGGCATCACTAACACCGGACACCTTCGGATCCCAGCAGGATCTCAAATCTCTGTGCCTCCTTTCCAGTGGAATTTTTACTTCTTGTCCATGACAATACCTGTCTCTCTACCTCCCTCCGTGTCTCTCTTTCCCTCACTTCGTGTCTCTGCCTCACTGTCTCTTTCATTTGCCGACAATAGTCGTGATAGTTGGGTCATGGATCCCCAGATACTCCGTTAAACCTAGTACGGCTTCAGCTGAATCTCTCAAGCTCTTTCTTTCATTCTCTTACTTGTTTCTGAGGTCTTTAGCCTCGGTCTCTGCTGCTGCTGCTATAGTGATAATAGAAGAGACAGATAGAGAGGGAGAGAGATCAGATTATCCGTAACGGCTAAACCCCCTGAGTAGAGCTGAGAATCGTGGGAGAGAGAAAGACGGGGAGAGAGAGTAGGTGAAAGTAAACTGGTATGACTTATATACTAAAAGAGGGAAGGAACTAAGAAGCTAGGAGGCGTGGCTCACGGCACAGTTCTCACATGAGAGAAGAAACTGAAAAGAGAGATAAATAGAGAGAGAAAGAGACGAGAGAGAGAGAAACGGAAAGAGAGGAGGGATTGAGAGCTATATAATTCCAAGGCTAATGATCTGCCGATTCACTTTGGTGAGACTGTGAAAATACCGATGGTATATTGTGTGGTCTTCAGCAGGGCTTGGCAAGTTAATCACCATCAAATAGATCACATGACGGGGGAAGTTGCGTGGAAGAATGAAATCACCCGGAGAAGATCGTGGCCGGGTCAAAACGCAATTCATGGTCACAGTATCCTCTGTCTGATCTCTCTCTCGCGTTATTCGGAGTGATCTGTATGCCGTCCCCCCCTCATAACGTCATTGCGACTAAAGACGATCATCTGCAGCAGTACTAGGAGAGAGAGTGATCCCAGAATAGATCCATCCATCTGGCGTGCTGTCTATATCGGATCACACCAACAACTGTCTGCAATTGAATATCAATTATACCTGGGTACGGCAGGTAACGTGACGCAATAGCAGATAGGCGGAAGAGCAGCGGGGAGTGTCGGCAGATAGAGAGAGACAAATCCAGTGACCCTACTTAAACGAAGCGTGGACGAGTTAGTATCACAACTTCTCTTGTATCGTATCCTCCAATCAGTTCAGCTTGTGAATCTCAGTTCTACAACCCCTTCAACAACTGTGTTAACCAACTGCTATCATCAACTCCATCGTTATGCCAGTTCCAGTTCCAAACATCATGACGAGTATCAACGAACCAACCAACACTACCAGGAAACGGAAAATGACCCGGAGTCAATCTTTATGCTCCACCCCTGGTAATAACCTTCAACAAACAGCCCCATACTTCAAAAAGGCAGCCATTTCCACCTATAGTAGGCTCTTTGGACGTGACACTGACTGGGCGTAGATTGCAGCATATAAATTATATTCTTCAATCACCCTCTCCGTAAATTTTCCCGTACCAGGGTCCTTTCTACATATGGGTCTCTCTCACTGCGTCGTTACTCCTGCCCCCCACCCACAACTTCGGGGAGTGACCTCAAATTGAAGCACTAGTTTCATAACTCTCTCTCACATAGCTGAGGTTTCTAGAATTGAGGGCTATCACTTTGGGGGAAGAGAGAGAAGGATAGAGAATATAGTGATAGCGTAGCCGAATGATTTGCTTAGATTAATGCAGTAGTAGCATTAGCATTAGCCATTCAATCAATCTTTCGTAACAGCTATAACTGCTCTCTTGAATCTGTAGGCCAATAGTCTTGAATCGACTTTGTGGTTTTCTGTCTGCCTCAAGTTTGCACTGTAGGCACACAATATTGACCTTCCCTCTAGTGGTTCGAAATCTAAATGGCTAACACCTTAACTACCAGCCACATAACCACACACACTGCACACATATATGTCAAAATATTGACCCAAAGATCCTCCTCTCAATATCTAACCACTGTATATTCTCTGTTATTTGTAGAGATCGACCGCACCACGGACCTAGTGTCAAGTCTGCAGGAGACTGACTTCGAGTTGCCCCTCTCCCCCGAGAGCGTTTCTGCGGGACAGAACGTGCACAACACACCCCGCCTTCTGGAAAGGTTCCTGGAAACACTCCAGCTTGTCGGCCTTATCGGTCCGGGTGAGCGAGGGGACCGAAAACGGCACTTCTGGACCAGTCTAAATGTGAGTACATGCAATATTTGAACTTTAATCTAGCGAGTTGTACGGAATATGTATAAGCATAGAATTAAAAAGACTGCCTTCTGAATTTGTTCTAACTTCACTTCAAACCGACAATATATAACATCTTCTCTCTATTCAGATCACCACCCTGGCAAGCCTGACCGGACCGCAGCTCAACTTTGACCAACTCCGCTGCTACATCACATGGATGTCATTGGTCTACACTATAGACGATATCCGGGACAAGTTTCTCACTGACTACGACCCTGAGATCCATAGCGAGGAGCAGTTTCAAGGATGGGAGGATGAGGTGGCGAGGACAAATGAGGATATCCTCAACCTGGTGGATGAGGAGGCCGTGGACATGCCAGACTTGCTCCACTTTACCGAGTCAAGCCCGGTGGTAAGTGCATTGAGGTGGGGGAGAGGAATAAGGGGCTATTTTCAGGTGGAGGTGAAATATGCCCAAACATGGTGGAAGGCGGAAGCGTTATGGTACAGGGTGACGAACATGCCCAAATATGGGCATTGCCCATACATGGTGGTTGGTTGGGGGGGGAGGGAGGAATGTGCGTGGGCGGGGACCAAGAATACAGGAGAAATGCTAACGACCTGCGCCTAGCTCACCGCACACATACTGATGAATTGTCAGCTACCCATATCTTTAGTAACTGTGGGCGGATATATAGTAGCTAAATTCTATGTTTCTATCCTCTTTTCCCCAATCCCCAGTCTCTCCCGAATCTGAATAAACTCCATTTATCGATTCTGGGTAACTCTCTCCCTTTCTGAATGCCACCTTTTCTTCAGGTAAAGCTGGCCCGTTTTCTCAGATCGGAATCCCTGATTCACTTCAGTCGAATGTTTTACAAGGAGTTCATTGGACATCTAAGGGATCATCTGAAGCACGGAGCGACCCTTTGTGCGCCCTACATCAACATCATGAAACAAGGAAAACCATTCCCTTTGAGCATGGGCGACTTTGAGAAGCTGAGGACGAATGATTCTGCTGGCGCGATGTGTGTTCACCTTGCAGGTAAATACAGAACCAAGAGAGCGGTCATGGGATGTATTATGACCCGGTCGAATGTCGACCAAGTTGAATTTTGCGACAATAAACCCTATAGTGAATGGGACTAGGCGAGACTGAGTTTAAGAGACCGGAAGTTCTGTGATCATGACAAATGCATGTTTCAGGAGGATTGGCATATGGTCAGAGTCGAGATAATGATATTTTGTCGCAGTGCCTTTACCAGACAGCCCTTCACGCGGCCATTCTCAATGACATCTTCTCATACGAAAAACAGGTTCGTGCAGATCCTTAGTCACTAGTCAGTGCAGGGAGTCAGTGCAGGGGGAGGGGTTGTGACAGATCCGAGCGCACCTATCAAAGCTACTTTACTTTTTCGGCATAATCAACTGACGCCTTACCGGACTTTAAACACAGCCGATTCGCGCTGAAAGCCTTTCGGCACGTAACAGATTTACTTAGTAGCCTTGTCAATTCAAAAAGATTCTTTCCCCTCACATGGATCGTTCTATACTTACGTGATCTAATGATAGATTCGTCTTTCGGACAATCTATCCGGTATAGGACGGATCTATTGGTGTAGTCTTGTCACAACATGGAAACCACGCATTCTAACCACACTGCATTCCCCCATCAGGTGAACATAGAGATGGACAAGTTCAACTATGTCTGTGGGGTGTCTCATCATGACCAGAGTCTCTCATTCAACGATTCTGTGATACAAACAGTCAATAGGTTCGTGACACCCCGTACGATCCCACTAAAGATCTTGACGTGCCTTCGTCTACTGAGCTGGGGGTATTCTTTATCCGGGATGAGGGTTGCGCAAGCATATAGCATAGCCCTTCTCTCTATCTCTCCCTTTCTCTCGCTATCTCTCTTTTCTCTCGCTATCTCTCTTTTCTCTCTCTCTCTCTCTCTCTCTCTCTCTCTCCGATGTCTCCATACCGCTCCGTATCTTTTCTCTTACTTCACCAATACTGTGGGTTGATCAATTCGGCATAACGTTATGAATTCGCGACTAATCCCACCCTTCTCTACAGGGCGAATGAGATTGTAAGGACCCACAACAAGCTTAGTGCATTGATCGATCCGGAAGATGCAGTGGCCCAATCCATTCTCCAGTCACACAGACGATGGTTCGCCGGTCACATAGAGTGGGTGAAACAGTGTGGAAGGTACAGTACCCCTACCTCCCCCTTCCTCTTTCTGAGGAACGCTCCCTCCACCATTGATGGGAGTCTAGCTCCGTGAAGATATCATGCCGAACATGTGTAGAGAATATTAGGAGAGAGAGAACATTCAGAACAGAGATCGCGGACCAG
>AVPN01001402.1:6792-17368 GCA_000695325.1 Pleurobrachia bachei | reverse complement strand
TCTGGTACTATATTACCTTCCTGAACCTTCCATCCGGGTGGGGGATGTCTCATGTCCAAATCCCACCACGGCATCACGCAGAGAGAAGTAGATCATCATAGAATCTAATTTCTACACCTCTTAGTCTAACGTATTATTAACAGGGTCTTACCTAGGCGATAGAAGGTCCTCTGGTAGAAGATTAGCAGACATTTTGTCAACTATAATATCAGTACATAATTAACCAAAGTTGGTATCTTTTATAAACAGCCGGTTAACTAGTTAAAGTTTGAAACAAAAACACTCGATGTGGGTTGCGGAGATAGAGTTGTTTCGTCACACTAACAATCAGATGGGAGATGATGAATCAGGACTAAAAACGGCAGAAAAAGAGGACGCTGGTCAAACTGCAAACGTGTGTGCTATAAAAGAAGCAGCTGTGAGTAGGCATCGTGTGAGTGTGCGGGGACCATGATTCACCAGAGGGGGTCATGTAGTATAATAGTGGCCAATATATATGCACCAGCTGCAAGCTATAGATTGCACAACGTGTGTGTGAAAGATGTTGGGAATTTAGTGTGAAATCTCACGTGTGTGAAACAGCAGAACATCTGAGAAATTTTACTGATGATAAAGTTAACACACAGAAGATGTGCATGATGTGAGAACTGTTCGATACAATGAGAGAGGGGTGGGAGATTAGTGATACAGTAAGAGATGATAGCTGTATAATATAAACTCATTTGAGAACTGAAGGCACGGCCACGGAAATTGCCATCGACTCATTTAAATGGTTGGTATAATACCCCTATCAAGTTCTGTATATTCATTAGACGCGTTAGATCGAGTATATACGATCTGTGAAACACATATCATGCTCCCCCTGTCATGTCCCTATAATCCCCCTCCATTCAGTCTAACCACATACCGCAACTTCCCTACCCATCTCTAATCTCTATAAGCAACTGACCCTAGTTCCCCCCTAATTTGTGGCCGCAACGCAACAATCCCTCAATGAATACCATGAATACAGGCATTCGGTTTTAGGCTGATTTGTGGGATAAAAATATTCCATCGATTATACAAGATGCTGTCTGACCACTGACCACACCCAATTTTGATCCTGACGCGAGAGAATTCAGGTCGCCAGCTAGACAAAATGCTAATTTTTAGCCAACACCCCCCCACCCCACCCCCAGCGCTGCCCAACCACAGCTAAAGTTAGGATTAGACGACGCGTGTGTAGTTTGAACCCAATCCTATCTCGCAATGACACTCTTACACTGCATAGTATGCTGAGAGAATTGAATATGGGTGATGAACTAAAGATTTGTTGAGTAAGTGGGGGAGGGGCAAGTTGTACTTCTAGAACTATTATGATTAGAGGATGACCAATATATAAAGTCTAAGGGTGCTATAGTGTATGGCGCCTTGAGTATTTACCAGATAATTGATCAAGGCCCCTCAACTAGAGGTCGGTCATGACATACTGTGAGTATAATTATTGTTTGGCTGTAATTGCAGAGAGAGAGAGGGAAGTAGATAAAGAGAGAGAGAGGGGAGAGAGAAGAGGCCGGCTTTGTAGTTGTACGTTGTCCGTGTTGATGAACAGATTTACAGATCATTGAATATTCGGTACAGATTAGGTGAGTCAATAGTTATAGTCATAAATTAGGAGAGCGAATGCAGCCCTTTATAAATAAAGTTAACTTTATCATTTTACTTACAGGATATCGAGAAAGCAACAAGAACTAGAAGGTTCAGTCGAGTCAGCTGCAGCAGCTGTAGAAGATGTGGCCATATTGATCTGGAGATGTTAACTATATAGGCTGTTGTTATTGAGGAAATAAGTTAGTTCGGAAATTCTCTCGATCATCGCTCAACCGAGACACAATTAGTGGGCTATATTGCTATTATAATGAGCAGATTGGGAGACACAGAGAGAGGGGCAGAGATAGATGCGGAGGAAAAATAGAGAGCCAGGGAGCCAGTTAGAGAGAGAGAGAGAGAGAGAGAGAGAGAGAGAGAGAGAGAGAGAGAAAGGATCATTTCAATATATCATGGCTATTGGCTTGCAATTGGAAGGCAGTGCAGATCATACAATGTATCACACACAGTCACACGCATTGCATTTCTAATAGAAATTCTAGGAAAAGAATATTAGATTACAAGTTTCGTTTTACAAACTTTCGGAACTGGTTAGTGCCTCCCAGCGAACTTATTGATTGAGAAAAAACATGGATTCCAGTACAGCAAAACTACACTTTCAACAATATCAGATATAGCGGAATGTTTGAACTGACTGGGTATTTGTTTTCAAATAAATATGTTGATTCACTCCCATATACAGGGGGCTGCATGTACAGTAATTTCATGTGGCCTGCAATAATCTGATGAAGGTTTAGTAATGCTGAAAATGCTGCTGCAAGAGAGCTGCCTAGAGAGAATTGTTACTAGAAATATCATTGTGTGGTTCAGAATTCAATCGCTGCTAATTCCAATGGATATAAATCCAGGAATTGGAACAGCCCTTATAATATATCAGCGGTCTGACCAAGACCGGTAATGTGGGTCTACTTCCTAACCAGGAAGCGACCAAGTGCACGATTGAAGGGCATGTAGAAAGTCAGGATATAAAATACTTTGTACTAGGTTAGTTCGCGAGACCGAAGGACGAATACAATTCTTAGCACACGCTCGAGAGTATAACTAATTACTCAGTTCGATTCCCTAGTACTATTATACTATAATGAGAGTCCACTAGATGCTAGTGAGCTGCCATATAATTATATAGATCTGCCTAGATCAGCATTCAGCAATAACGTAAAGTAAAGTAGAGGTAAAGACAGCTAAAAGTCTTTGTTAATAACAGTTGGATAAATCCTAGTTCATCTAAAGCTATCTGCAGCTGCTTTTCAATAACTATTTCTACTTGTTAATAGATATCATCTTCTCTGCATCAGTAAGAGCTTTATTGCACATTTTGCTGTGACGTGTAAGCTGTCAAGACTATTCTTGAGTAGTTAAAAGCTTTCAAGACGTTGTGCAGTGTGTAAGTTGCAAAATGAAACATATGGGGACATTGTAGTAGCTACAGAAACAAGTAGTTAACTGTGCAACTTTCGAGTGTGCCATTGAAATCAATTGTTAGTAAAAAGCCAGGGTTTATGAGATTATAACATCCACTACCCTGTCCACTACCTTTCTAAAAGTAACCACTAAGCATGAAACTAGTTTGAAATACCATGGTCAGTATACTATACACTCTGTACTCACCCAAGGGTGTCCTCCACTATTTCCTGCTGGGGTTGTTTACCGCCCATCAAGGTGACAAAGCGACCCCAAATACCACGGAACATTGTCGCTATTAGAGGAACTTGTCAGATATACACCAACTCATTAAAAGGAAAGGAGAACTATTGGGAATATATCCCGCGACACGCATATTGGATATAGAGAGATATCAATTAGTTATACGTCACTGCAAGGTTTCGTTTGGGAAAATTGAATATTAATGAACTGAATATATACAGAGATGAATATATGAAACTCTTAAAAACAAATCTATAGCAATCTAAAAGAAGCAAACAGCTCCGATATAACACACATCGCCATGATAAGTTATACGGATAAAGTAATTGATAAAATGCCCTGGAAGGTGTCAGTAGTTGTTTTATGGCAAAATATGCTTGCAGTCCTGAACATTTTGAAATTGGATTATGCACACACGTAGTTCACAGAACAGCTCTCTATATAATGGTATTAGGTCATGTTATCGACAGAACCTAGTCTGATTTCATGCTTTTGTGCTGTATTTTGACATGATATGACATTATGGTAGTTTAGTGGTCTAGTGGTAAAAGATGACCTCTAACCGGACGTCACCTATAAAGCCTGGCTTGAAAATGAATGTGGAGTAGCTTGACCCTACCGCGTGTAAAAGCTAACATTCTGTTGAGTCCTGCATGCTGAGAGAGAGAGAGAGAGAGAGAGAGAGAGAGAGAGAGAGAGAGAGAGAGAGAGAAAGGAACATTTCAATATATCATGGCTATTGGCTTGCAATTGGAAGGCAGTGCAGATCATACAATGTATCACACACAGTCAAACACACATTGCATTTCTAATGGAAATTCTAGGAAAAGAATATGAGATTACAAGTTTCGTTTTACAAACTTTCGGAACTGGTTAGTGCCTCCCAGCGAACTTATTGATTGAGAGAAAACATGGATACCAGTACAGCAAAACTACCCTTTCAACAATATATCAGATATAGCGGAATGTTTGAACTGACTGGGTATTTGATTTCAAATAAATATGTTGATTTACTCCCATATACAGGGCTGTGCATGTACAGTAATTTCATGTGGCCTGCAACAATCTGATGAAGGTTTAGTAATGCTGAAAATGCTGCTGCAAGAGAGCTGCCTAGAGAGAATTGTTACTAGAAATATCATTGTGTGGTTCAGAATTCAATCGCTACTAATTCCAATGGATATAAATCCAGGAAGTGGAACAGTGTTTATATATCAGCGGTCTGACCAAGACCGGTAATGTGGGTCTACTTCCTAAATCCTAACATATTGGTACCAAGTTTCAATTAGGATTCAAGGCAAGTTATTATAATAATACACTTCTATTAGAAGCTAAAAAAAACAAAAGATTCAAAAGAGTGTGAGAAGCTCTACATTATGACATATGAAGCAATTCCTATTGTGCAAGGAGCACTACTAATAGCACACAGGCTGTAGTTATAGCTGGAAGTGAGTTCCTTCACTCAATCTCACTCTCCTGCAGTATCCGTCTTCATACCTCTCTCTTACTCTCTTATTATCGAACTCTATCTATGTCTCTTTCTCGTCTTTTCTCCCTTTCTTCCTTTTTCTTTCTCCCATATATCTCTCACTATTTCTCTTCTTTTTCATGAACTATCGGTACCCAGTACTGATTCATTTCTGCAAGAAAACAGCTAACTGATGAAAGCTATACAGAATCCCCTAGAAGTAGGCACACACTTCACACACACATTTTGCAGCTTGCTCGACCCTCTCTCTCACGTACAGTGACAGCTGCAGCATTGTTCGTATAGTCCTACACGAGATTCTTACCCCATCCCCCAAAGTGCAAGATTGAAAGGGATGTAGAAAGTCATCTGGAGGATACAATTTATTTTGTACTGACAGTTCGCGAGACCGAAGGACGAATACAACACACGCTCGAGAGTATAACTATAATTACTCGGCTTGAGCGTCCACTATAATGAGAGTCCACTAAACATGCTAATGAGCTACCATAATTATATTGATAGTACAATGCAGGCATATATCAATGAAGTTAAGTAAAGTAAAGTACTGGTAACGACAGATAAAACTATTTTCAAAATAGATCATCTGATCAGTTGGATAAATCCTAGTTCATCTAAAACTATATCAATATGAATATCCAGCTGCGTTTCAAAACTTATCCTACTTGTTAATTGATATCATCTACAGTAAGAGCTTTATCGCACATTTTGCTGTGACGTGTAAGCTGTCAAGACTATTCTTGAGTAGTTAAAAGCTTTCAAGACGTTGTGCAGTGTGTAAGTTGCAAAATGAAACATATGGGGACATATTATAGTAGCTACAGAAACAAGTAGTTAATTGTGCAACTTTCGAGTGTGCCATTGAAATCAATTGTTAGTAAAAAGCCAGGGTTTATGAGATTATAACATCCACTACCCTGTCCACTACCTTTCTAAAAGTAACCACTAAGCATGAAACTAGTTTGAAATACCATGGTCAGTGTACTACACTCTGTACTCACCCAAGGGTGTCCTCCACTATTTTCTGCTGGGGTTGTTTACCGCCCATCAAGGTGACAAAGCGACCCCAAATACCACGGAACATTGTCGCTATTAGAGGAACTTGTCAGATATACACCAACTCATTAAAAGGAAAGGAGAACTATTGGGAAATATATCCCGCGACACGCATATTGGATAAGAGAGATATCAATTAGTTATACGTCACTGCAAGGTTCCGTTTGGGAAAATTGAATATTAATGAACTGGATATACAGAGATGAATATATGAAACTCTTAAAAACCAATCTATAGCAATCTAAAAGAAGCAAAGCAGCTCCGATATAACACACATCGCCATGATAAGTTATACGGATAAAGTAATTGATAAAATGCCCTGGAAGGTGTCAGTAGTTGTTTTATGGCAAAATATGCTTGCAGTCCTGAACATTTTGAAATTGGATTATGCACACACGTAGTTCACAGAACAGCTCTCTATATAATGGTATTAGGTCATGTTATCGACAGAACTGAGTCTGATTTCATGCTTTTGTGCTGTATTTTGACATGATATGACATTATGGTAGTTTAGTGGTCTAGTGGTAAAAGATGACCTCTAACCGGACGTCACCTATAAAGCCTGGCTTGAAAATTAATGTGGAGTAGCTTGACCCTATACCGCGTGTAAAGGCTAACATTCTGTTGAGTCCTGCATGCTGCAGACAACAAGACAAGGGATTCCTTTAAAGGATGGATTTCATAAAGGGGCCATGTGACTGACGATGCCAGGAAAGGATGATTTTGGATTGTGACTGATGGTGTCAGGAATCGCACTGACCCACTCTCGGTCCTAGCGAGGAAGCATCACACTGTCAGAGAAGGGGGCGTATCTTGTAAGTTGTTGAGTAAGTGGTCACTCAATAAGCCTTATCAGCTGTATGGGGAATTACCGAACCCAAGAATCGAGGAATGAGGGTATGACTTTTCACACCCTAGAAACTTCCATATAGCCCATATTTTAGTATTGCCATGCTACACACTACACTGTCTGTCGTTCCCCCAATGAACCGCCTCCGCTTATAATACTGGGAACATGTCAATTGTTCTAATAAGTTTAGTGAACTATTGAAATGCTCAAAAAGTAAAATTTGATTTGTCACAGAGACATAGAGACAGCGAGAGAGAGATAGAGAGAGATAAAAAAGCATTTTAAGACCTCAACCATTGAGCCTAATAAGGAACCTACTATGCACTATGCAATGCATCATTCCCAATCTATCAATTTTTACATTACTGTCTTTCAAAAACTTCATGAGCGAGTTAAAATAACATGCCCCAGACAGATTGATCAGAAAGCATGGGCGTGTCGCCGTAAAGTCTCATGGTCACAAATATCATAGCTAGGCTATATAGTTGAGAGAGGCACATGTGTGTAACACTGATCTCTCTCTCACCTCTCTCTCATTCTCTCTCCCTCTCTCTCTCTCTCTCACCCCCTCCCTCCATCTCCTTCTCTCTCTCTCTCTCTCTCTCTCTCTCTCTATTCTAGGAAAAGAATATGAGATTACAAGTTTCGTTTTACAAACTTTCGGAACTGGTTAGTGCCTCCCAGCGAACTTATTGATTGAGAAAAAACATGGATTCCAGTACAGCAAAACTACACTTTCAACAATATCAGATATAGCGGAATGTTTGAACTGACTGGGTATTTGATTTCAAATAAATATGTTGATTTACTCCCATATACAGGGCTGTGCATGTACAGTAATTTCATGTGGCCTGCAACAATCTGATGAAGGTTTAGTAATGCTGAAAATGCTGCTGCAAGAGAGCTGCCTAGAGAGAATTGTTACTAGAAATATCATTGTGTGGTTCAGAATTCAATCGCTACTAATTCCAATGGATATAAATCCAGGAAGTGGAACAGTGTTTATATATCAGCGGTCTGACCAAGACCGGTAATGTGGGTCTACTTCCTAAATCCTAACATATTGGTACCAAGTTTCAATTAGGATTCAAGGCAAGTTATTATAATAATACACTTCTATTAGAAGCTAAAAAAAACAAAAGATTCAAAAGAGTGTGAGAAGCTCTACATTATGACATATGAAGCAATTCCTATTGTGCAAGGAGCACTACTAATAGCACACAGGCTGTAGTTATAGCTGGAAGTGAGTTCCTTCACTCAATCTCACTCTCCTGCAGTATCCGTCTTCATACCTCTCTCTTACTCTCTTATTATCGAACTCTATCTATGTCTCTTTCTCGTCTTTTCTCCCTTTCTTCCTTTTTCTTTCTCCCATATATCTCTCACTATTTCTCTTCTTTTTCATGAACTATCGGTACCCAGTACTGATTCATTTCTGCAAGAAAACAGCTAACTGATGAAAGCTATACAGAATCCCCTAGAAGTAGGCACACACTTCACACACACATTTTGCAGCTTGCTCGACCCTCTCTCTCACGTACAGTGACAGCTGCAGCATTGTTCGTATAGTCCTACACGAGATTCTTACCCCATCCCCCAAAGTGCAAGATTGAAAGGGATGTAGAAAGTCATCTGGAGGATACAATTTATTTTGTACTGACAGTTCGCGAGACCGAAGGACGAATACAACACACGCTCGAGAGTATAACTATAATTACTCGGCTTGAGCGTCCACTATAATGAGAGTCCACTAAACATGCTAATGAGCTACCATAATTATATTGATAGTACAATGCAGGCATATATCAATGAAGTTAAGTAAAGTAAAGTACTGGTAACGACAGATAAAACTATTTTCAAAATAGATCATCTGATCAGTTGGATAAATCCTAGTTCATCTAAAACTATATCAATATGAATATCCAGCTGCGTTTCAAAACTTATCCTACTTGTTAATTGATATCATCTACAGTAAGAGCTTTATCGCACATTTTGCTGTGACGTGTAAGCTGTCAAGACTATTCTTGAGTAGTTAAAAGCTTTCAAGACGTTGTGCAGTGTGTAAGTTGCAAAATGAAACATATGGGGACATTGTAGTAGCTACAGAAACAAGTAGTTAACTGTGCAACTTTCGAGTGTGCCATTGAAATCAATTGTTAGTAAAAAGCCAGGGTTTATGAGATTATAACATCCACTACCCTGTCCACTACCTTTCTAAAAGTAACCACTAAGCATGAAACTAGTTTGAAATACCATGGTCAGTGTACTACACTCTGTACTCACCCAAGGGTGTCCTCCACTATTTTCTGCTGGGGTTGTTTACCGCCCATCAAGGTGACAAAGCGACCCCAAATACCACGGAACATTGTCGCTATTAGAGGAACTTGTCAGATATACACCAACTCATTAAAAGGAAAGGAGAACTATTGGGAATATATCCCGCGACACGCATATTGGATATAGAGAGATATCAATTAGTTATACGTCACTGCAAGGTTCCGTTTGGGAAAATTGAATATTAATGAACTGGATATACAGAGATGAATATATGAAACTCTTAAAAACAAATCTATAGCAATCTAAAAGAAGCAAACAGCTCCGATATAACACACATCGCCATGATAAGTTATACGGATAAAGTAATTGATAAAATGCCCTGGAAGGTGTCAGTAGTTGTTTTATGGCAAAATATGCTTGCAGTCCTGAACATTTTGAAATTGGATTATGCACACACGTAGTTCACAGAACAGCTCTCTATATAATGGTATTAGGTCATGTTATCGACAGAACCTAGTCTGATTTCATGCTTTTGTGCTGTCTTTTGACATGATATGACATTATGGTAGTTTAGTGGTCTAGTGGTAAAAGATGACCTCTAACCGGACGTCACCTATAAAGCCTGGCTTGAAAATGAATGTGGAGTAGCTTGACCCTACCGCGTGTAAAAGCTAACATTCTGTTGAGTCCTGCATGCTGCAGACAACAAGACAAGGGATTCCTTCAAAGGATAAAGGGGCCATGTGACTGACGATGCCAGGAAAGGATGATTTTGGGTTGTGACTGATGGTGTCAGGAATCGCACTGACCCACTCTCGGTCCTAGCGAGGAAGCTTCACAGAGAAGGGGGCGTATCTTGTTGAGTAAGTGGTCACTCAATAAGCCTTATCAGCTGTATGGGGAATTACCGAACCCAAGAATCGAGGAATGAGGGTATGACACACCCTAGAAACTTCCATATAATAGTCCATATTTTAGTATTGCCATGCTACACACTACACAGTCTGTCGTTCCCGCAATGAACCGCCTCCGCTTATAATACTGGGAACATGTCAATTGTTCTAATAAGTTTAGTGAACTATTGAAATGCTCAAAAAGTAAAATTTGATTTGTCACAGAGACATAGAGACAGCGAGAGAGAGATAGAGAGAGATAAAAAAGCATTTTAAGACCTCAACCATTGAGCCTAATAAGGAACCTACTATGCACTATGCAATGCATCATTCCCAATCTATTAATTTTTTCCCCGCCCGGGTGAATGCCGAAGGCATTCACCCGGATGCCTTTTGTAAAAAGGCATAGGGGTTTAGAATTCGACAAGTTTACATACTAGTGACGCGTAACGGTCACAAACTTGGCTGTAACACTTTCAGTTGCGAGGACAACGGTGTTGCTCCTTCATCAAATATTTCAATGGCACGTTTTCAGGAAATGTGAGCCGCGCAATGCAGCACACAATTTAGGGCTACTGGAACACAATGATTTGTTTTTTTTACAGTTTGAGTGATTCCTAAAGGATCAGAAATGTCTGTCCCGCCTTCACATTAGATGGTCATGAAAAAAGGTTGGCGGGGAAACATAGCATTATGAAACATAATGCAGTTATTCTTGTT
>AVPN01001400.1:0-11739 GCA_000695325.1 Pleurobrachia bachei | reverse complement strand
ACCATACAAAAAAATACAAAAAAATACAAAAAAATAGGTTGGAACCCCCCCTTCAACACCCTCCTTGTTTGAGTCAGGGTAACCGCCGATTCTTCTCATGATAGCCAGAAATGTCTTCTCCAGCCGGATGAAGTCTGCTGCACCTGCATTATCGAAAGGAACTGAACGTTCCCATGCTGAAAAGGTTCGATCCATCTGTAACTGGTGGGGCCAGTACAGATGTACTAGGTTAGGAACATTAACAGTTGCACAAAGTATGCAGAGCGCTGTAAGAGATACAAAATAGATAAGTGACCATAATATATAAACTAACTAACTATGCCTAACTAACTATGCCTACCAATACTAGGAGCCAAACAGAAAGCAAAATGCCACATTCCAATTCTATTCTCGATTTGTTTTCTGGAGTTACCTCAAAGAAACAGCTGAAAGAGAAGATAGGTAATGCCGACCTTAACGATATCCTCTTTGCTATCTTGGTAACCTGCCGTACAAGCCTTGATAGATTTGCAGCATTAGGGAGTAGGGCTGCAGAATTAGAGGATAAGATCCAACATCAGTCTAATCTTGAGGATATAATCGCAGTCTCTTGAGCAGGAGGTGGTAACTGTACTCCAGAATCAACATCCTTAAAGTGATTAAATTGTGTTTTGCCCATTCCCTGGCCCTTGCGATGCCTGGTGGTGAGCGTAGTAGCATGTTTTTTGTCGGATGAACATTTAGATTGAGTACGGAAAACAATGAAAATTCAAATGTTTCAAACACTCATTCAAGGGCTCCACAGTCCACCAACGCAGGAATAGTCCCGCTATGACATAACGTCCCTCAGGATGCGACCTTCTCAACTCACTCAATGTCTTTAAAAGTTCTCTTCCTCTCAACCCTCTGCTCACTGCTCAGCACATTTGCATTGACAGCTTGCCAAGGCCAACCGTCACTTAAAATACATGGGACACTCTGTACATGGGCGGAAAATAAACATATATGTGGCTATTATTATTACTATTCGGCCTCAATTTGGGGATTGTAAAACCCTAGCCATTTCAGTTATCAACTTTATACGGCCATTTCAAATACTTCTGTCACTGGGACGACCTATCCTACAGGTTCACTCGCAAGCATGATAAAGGCGGCTGGAACTCGACTCTTCTCCTCTGATGAAGTCCTGAAATTGTTTTATGGGGTGTGTCAAGCCATAAAGCATTTGCATTCTTTTTCTCCATGTGTAATACATAGGGATATAAAGGTAACGTATGCATATGTCTTACTACTTACTGTATGATGAGCACCATAAAAATCAAATTGAAGGACCAGGTCGCGTGACAGCTGCGAAAGTGCATATAATGCATGATTTTGGCTCTTCCTGCGCCTTTCAATCAGCTGTATCACCGCTAATTTTGATTAATATTTTTAAAAGTTTGTGTGGACATGGGTGCGCTAGTACATATGTGCAAATTTTGGGAACTAATTAATTGTAAGTTTACTTTTCCAGAATCACCAAAAAATGATGATGAATAGATAGATAGATAGATAGATAGATAGATAGATAGATAGATAGATAGATAGATAGATAGATAGATAGATAGATAGATAGATAGATAGATAGATAGATAGATAGATAGATAGATAGATAGATAGATAGATAGATAGATAGATAGATAGATAGATAGATAGATAGATAGATAGATAGATAGATAGATAGATAGATAGATAGATAGATAGATAGATAGATAGATAGATAGATAGATAGATAGATAGATAGATAGATAGATAGATAGATAGATAGATAGATAGATAGATAGATAGATAGATAGATAGATAGATAGATAGATAGATAGATAGATAGATAGATAGATAGATAGATAGATAGATAGATAGATAGATAGATAGATAGATAGATAGATAGATAGATAGATAGATAGATAGATAGATAGATAGATAGATAGATAGATAGATAGATAGATAGATAGATAGATAGATAGATAGATAGATAGATAGATAGATAGATAGATAGATAGATAGATAGATAGATAGATAGATAGATAGATAGATAGATAGATAGATAGATAGATAGATAGATAGATAGATAGATAGATAGATAGATAGATAGATAGATAGATAGATAGATAGATAGATAGATAGATAGATAGATAGATAGATAGATAGATAGATAGATAGATAGATAGATAGATAGATAGATAGATAGATAGATAGATAGATAGATAGATAGATAGATAGATAGATAGATAGATAGATAGATAGATAGATAGATAGATAGATAGATAGATAGATAGATAGATAGATAGATAGATAGATAGATAGATAGATAGATAGATAGATAGATAGATAGATAGATAGATAGATAGATAGATAGATAGATAGATAGATAGATAGATAGATAGATAGATAGATAGATAGATAGATAGATAGATAGATAGATAGATAGATAGATAGATAGATAGATAGATAGATAGATAGATAGATAGATAGATAGATAGATAGATAGATAGATAGATAGATAGATAGATAGATAGATAGATAGATAGATAGATAGATAGATAGATAGATAGATAGATAGATAGATAGATAGATAGATAGATAGATAGATAGATAGATAGATAGATAGATAGATAGATAGATAGATAGATAGATAGATAGATAGATAGATAGATAGATAGATAGATAGATAGATAGATAGATAGATAGATAGATAGATAGATAGATAGATAGATAGATAGATAGATAGATAGATAGATAGATAGATAGATAGATAGATAGATAGATAGATAGATAGATAGATAGATAGATAGATAGATAGATAGATAGATAGATAGATAGATAGATAGATAGATAGATAGATAGATAGATAGATAGATAGATAGATAGATAGATAGATAGATAGATAGATAGATAGATAGATAGATAGATAGATAGATAGATAGATAGATAGATAGATAGATAGATAGATAGATAGATAGATAGATAGATAGATAGATAGATAGATAGATAGATAGATAGATAGATAGATAGATAGATAGATAGATAGATAGATAGATAGATAGATAGATAGATAGATAGATAGATAGATAGATAGATAGATAGATAGATAGATAGATAGATAGATAGATAGATAGATAGATAGATAGATAGATAGATAGATAGATAGATAGATAGATAGATAGATAGATAGATAGATAGATAGATAGATAGATAGATAGATAGATAGATAGATAGATAGATAGATAGATAGATAGATAGATAGATAGATAGATAGATAGATAGATAGATAGATAGATAGATAGATAGATAGATAGATAGATAGATAGATAGATAGATAGATAGATAGATAGATAGATAGATAGATAGATAGATAGATAGATAGATAGATAGATAGATAGATAGATAGATAGATAGATAGATAGATAGATAGATAGATAGATAGATAGATAGATAGATAGATAGATAGATAGATAGATAGATAGATAGATAGATAGATAGATAGATAGATAGATAGATAGATAGATAGATAGATAGATAGATAGATAGATAGATAGATAGATAGATAGATAGATAGATAGATAGATAGATAGATAGATAGATAGATAGATAGATAGATAGATAGATAGATAGATAGATAGATAGATAGATAGATAGATAGATAGATAGATAGATAGATAGATAGATAGATAGATAGATAGATAGATAGATAGATAGATAGATAGATAGATAGATAGATAGATAGATAGATAGATAGATAGATAGATAGATAGATAGATAGATAGATAGATAGATAGATAGATAGATAGATAGATAGATAGATAGATAGATAGATAGATAGATAGATAGATAGATAGATAGATAGATAGATAGATAGATAGATAGATAGATAGATAGATAGATAGATAGATAGATAGATAGATAGATAGATAGATAGATAGATAGATAGATAGATAGATAGATAGATAGATAGATAGATAGATAGATAGATAGATAGATAGATAGATAGATAGATAGATAGATAGATAGATAGATAGATAGATAGATAGATAGATAGATAGATAGATAGATAGATAGATAGATAGATAGATAGATAGATAGATAGATAGATAGATAGATAGATAGATAGATAGATAGATAGATAGATAGATAGATAGATAGATAACCTCCGAAACGGTGATAGTTGACCAAAAACAAACTACGGGGACATGCTGGAACAATTCCTTGGTAACTTTTTGCAAATTATGGACTTTTTATTCAAAAGTTCATTTTTCAATCATGAACTTTTAATTACACGTTCATTAATGAATTAAGGGTTATAATTTACCGAGAGTAAGGGTTGAATTTATCTTTCCAATGAGCACCATGAAAATCAAATTGAAGCACCAGGTCACATGACAGATAAGAAAATGCACATGCATGATTTTGGCTCTTCCTGCGACTTTCAATCAACTGTATCACGGCTACCTTTTGTTCAATCTTTTTAACAATTTGGGTGAACATTAGTCATTAAATCCTGATCTGATCTCATTATAATAATTATTTATAACTGTTGTAAATATTCCTGTTCTAGGCCGAGAACGTTATACTTTCATCTCGAGGGATAGTGAAGTTATGCGATTTTGGAAGTGTTGCATTGGGCTCTGTTCGACCTACATCAGATTGGACTGCTCATCAAAGGGCTGTGTTGGAAGATGAGGTATGTCTGCGTCTGGGATGGGTCAGCAATAATAGAAGTGGGGGCAGTGGAATGGCCGACACTAACGAATTTTTCGTTAGTGACGCCACCAACAAAAATTTGTTAGTGTTTTCACTAGCAAACACTAACAAATTTGTGTTTTACTAGCAAGTGCAGTGGTAATCGCTCTGTTTGATAATAGGATCATATGGTGGGGTAATCGGTTCGTATTGTACTCTAATTGTGACGTGTAGTTGGTCAGATGATTATAATCGGCAAAACGAGTGAAAGGAGACTGCGAAACTAGCAATCTCCCAGCTCGAGAGGTGGATAGAGCAACTGAATGTCGGGAAGACTGGAACAAGAATTTAAAGTGAAATGTACACGAAAGCGAAAGTCTAAAGGGGCGGTTCATAAAGGGGCGATTCATAAAGGACGTCCATGATTTTTTGTCATTTTTTTACCCACCTCCTCCCTCTCCCCTGTCCAGATCTGTCCGAATCTGCCCCTGTCCGAGTTTCGTCCACTCATATCTAGGTAGTAAAATCAGTAAAATCTTTCTTCAAAACCTGGGACAGTCCGAATTGCGTCAACCTCCGGCCCCCTTGTCGAGAGATGTCCGAAATCGGCTACCTCCCCCGGCCCTCCCCCTACCCCAGGACGTACTTTTTGAATCGCCCTTAATGGTACCATGATTTTGGTCGATGGCTTTTTTATGTTAGCTTTTTAGCTTCAGCATTCTTGACACTTTTCCATTTAATTTGCATCCTTCCGGAGTCCGGACGCCTATTGACTGTATTTCTTCATTTCCCAAGTCGAAAAATAGTTCGTTGATCAGCAACATTTTAAATGCTGATTACACCGTGATGATAACAGTTTGTGAAAAAGTAACACCTGTTTAGAGGTCGTGTCGAGGCTTCAAACAGATGTGACAAAAACTGGAACAATTGGGAGGAATCGATGTAGTTATCGACTCTACTAGCATGCCTGTTATACTGAATCTTCAGCAGATGGGACCACTTTGTAACTTCGGTCCCATATGATATGAGATCGAAAGTCTCTATATAAGGCTTGAAAATATAATCTCAAGTCAAAGACTCCATGCTGGCTGCTGGGTCTACATTCCAAATTTCGAGTTAAACGGATAAAAGAGAATCACGTTGTAGCCTTCTGAATCCTGGGTTTTCAGCCAAATACCTAAAAACGTATAATCGTGGCGCTTTTTTGTAAGAGGGGGAATTGGTCTGAATAGTGATAATGAAAGTCACACGCATCCCATTTTCCAGGTGCAATGTAACACAACACCCTGTTTTCGGGCACCGGAGATGGTGGATTTCTATCTTAATTACGAGATTGGCCCTAAATCTGATGTCTGGGCCCTAGGATGCTTTCTTTATTACATCTGTTTCTTTGAGTTGCCATTTGATGATAACAAGTTAGCTATTGTAAACGCTAAGTTCAAGCCTATAAACACACACCTTACCATGTACCAGCCTTTCTCTCCAATAATACGTGAGTTTAAATGTAACCAAAGAAAAATACTCAAAGATTTTTTTTTTTTTTTAAATGATATGATCGAGCTTACGTTAATGATATTCACCATCTATTTGCAGGAGGAGTGTTTAAAATAGACCCAGACCAGCGACCTACCACTACACAAATCTTGCATCTGCTGGAATCAATAGCATCAGATAAGAATGTTGACCCGAACACTCGTCCATTTGTAAGTGTGAGCCCATCTTTACTAAGCCCATATCCGACTTAATTTTTTATTGCAGGAAAGCTTCAGATCTAGACAAGTTTTAAGTGACCCGACGGCAGCACCTCCATCAGACTCACCTGCAAGCAGTAAGTTTCACTTGTTTGTGGATGAGCAAATCAAGCAAAGTAGTAGTGACCGGCATTTAAAATCGCGCGCGTGTAATAATCTAGTACCCAATATGGCACTCCACATGTTGACTTGTTCAGATTGTCTAGCGTGGCCTGCTGAAGCAAGTGTAGTATCAGTTTTTCCCTGCACGGCTGATTATGATTACCCAGTGCTAAAGAATAAGCTGGATGCGTTTTTGCATTTCTTTTTTTGGACTGGAGTGGAGTCGTTATAAACGAATCCAGTGGATCGCTTGGTTACTTCCTTGTTAAACAAGCATTGAAACTGGAGGGTTGGAGTAACTCATATACATATACAGTGCAGCACAGTAATGTGTTTGTATCTGATTTTTCGAAATGACCAGAAATTTCCGGGGGCTTCGCCCCCTGGTCGCACACTAGTGAAAATCATTGATTGTGAGAGAGATATTTTAAAGCATTCATAAATCTAGAAACGAGACGTCTCACGTCACCTGGTCCCCCACTAGTGAACATCATTGTCCCCCACTAGTGAACATCATTGATTGTGATATTTTAAAGCATTCATAAATCTAGAAACGAGACGTCTCACGTCACCTGGTCCCCCACTAGTGAACATCATTGAGTGTGAGAGAGAGATATTTTAAAGCATTCATAATTCATAAATCTAGAAAGTAGATGTAGACGTCACTTGGTCCCCCACTAGTGAACATCATTGAGTGTGTGTGTGTGAGAAAGAGAGAGAGAGATATTTTAAAGCATTCATAATTCATAAATCTAGAAAGTAGACGTCACAAATGATTAAAATCAATAAAATTTGCTTGATTTAGTTAAAAAATCGCCCCCCAAACCCCCCCCGGTCGTAGCTCCCTACACGCCCTTCGGGCGCTCCGGTCGCAAATTCTGCTATTAGGGAAAAGTGGCCTTCGGCCACTGCACCCCCCTAGAAATATCGGGCTGGAGCCAGCCCTGTACAATGGTATACCACTCTGAAGCTGAACAGTTAGTGTATTCAAAAGTCCACCTCTGAACCAAACCTCCGGAACTGTAACGCACTCCCCTCTCTCTCTCATCAGGTGCTGGTAAACAACGGGGAAGGGGGTGAAGAAGATGAAGAGATAGTAGAAGATGGTAGGACACCCCCACCAGACACCTCTCAGGGGAAGGATTTTATACCTCAATCTACCTTGGGTAAGAGTGTGTAGCTAACTGAGTGGCATGTGGCCGACTGAATGAAGCTGGGCAATACGTCCAGTGAGTAGGTCACCATACATTCCAGCTTTTCCATCTTCTATTATAACCCAACTATCCGATGTATATCCTATGACAACTATCCCCGCCCTTTTCCCATGATCAAGTCAAGACTAAAGTCAAGTGTTTATCCTCCATTTTCCAAAATTCAAAGAAAGTCTCCTCCAGGTCTTGTGTTCAACAGTTTCTCTCTGTCCCGTACCTGGGAGGCACTTCTAGATACCACTACGAAACCTGGCCAGATTCTCTGTCTAAACGGAATCAGAGTCCTCAGTATTAATTGGGTTGTATTGGGACATCTCTATCTAATTGGCCTCGGTGCAGCAGGTTAGTTTTAGTTTCATCCGCGATCTGTTAGAAGATTAACTTGTCTTTTTAGCAGGAAGTTTAACCGTTACAACAAGGGCGGAACTATTGTGTTTTCTAGAGCTATTGTGTTTTTAGAACACGTCTCGTGTTTTAGGGGATATAGGGAATGTTGGTGACATATACCGTAGTTATTGGCACACATTTACCTGGAACGGTCTGCCATCCGTCGACTCTTTCTTTCTTATGAGGTCCCACTAGTGTGTGATAATTTAATGTACCTGTTTTGATCACATGTAACTAAATGTGTAACTAAATGTTTAACTAATATACTGCTGGCTGATTTTAATGTGTTGTCATTCAGATTATACCAATGCGTTACCGATTTGGCAGCGATGGCCTGGTCCCCCACTAGTGAACATCATTGTCCCCCACTAGTGAACATCATTGAGTGTGAGAAAGAGAGAGATATTTTAAAGCATTCATAATTCATAAATCTAGAAAGTAGACGTCACTTGGTCCCCCACTAGTGAACATCATTGAGTGTGAGAAAGAGAGAGATATTTTAAAGCATTCATAATTCATAAATCTAGAAAGTAGACGTCACTTGGTCCCCCACTAGTGAACATCATTGAGTGTGAGAAAGAGAGAGATATTTTAAAGCATTCATAATTCATAAATCTAGAAAGTAGACGTCACAAATGATTAAAATCACTAAAATTTGGTTGATTTAGTTAAAAAAATTCCGGGGGCTTCTTCCCCTGGACCCTGGTTGGGGGGCTGCGCCCCCCAAACTCCCCTTCGTAGCTCCCTACACGCCCTTCGGGCGCTCCGGTCGCAAATTCTGCTATTAGGGAAAAGTGGCCTTCGGCCACTGCACCCCCCTAGAAATATCGGGCTGGAGCCAGCCCTGCAATTAAGTCAAAAGTGGTTCGTTTTGCCCCTGTCTACCCTATAATAGGGACTAGGATACCCGTTGTAGTCCTACAAACCCTACCCGTCTCTATGTACCCCTGTACATCAAGGGAAATCACACTGAATAACATGTAGAATCAGGTGATAAAGGTCCGTAGTAGCTGTGTAGAGGATTAACGGGGTAAGAAGGTAGAAAAGCTTTGGCAATCATGGCGGCTCCAGCATTAGGCCCCAAAACACCACCAAACACCAAACAAACAACGAAATGCACGTGCAGTATCCCCCCACAATCTCTCAAGATACCACTTCCTGACAACCCCCCTCCATCTGCACGTGAGGATACTACATCCTCACCTTCACGCCATGCATTTCTACTTTATAATAAGGACTAGAGCACCCGTTGACCCGAATCCCCACACTCTCCCTCACCCAGGAGCACCCCTCTCACCTGTCGCACCAACCCGCACGTGCAACCTCCCATACCCCTCCCAAGGCACCTCCCTGGCAACCCCTTCCATTTGCACGTGAGGATACTCCATCCTCACCTTCACGACGTTCATTTCTATATCATCAAAATCAGGACTTCTCCTTATCGTTCTTCCGATACTATCAGCGACAGAGCTCTCTGCACACTTGGCCAACGTCAGGATCCGTGTTACATGGAATACTAAACCTCGTTTAATCATCTCCGCTTGATCGTTTGCCATTCTCATACGTTCTGCCCTTTGGGGCCGTCACTTCGCCATGTTGCTGAAACTCAATAAATAGTTTTACGTTGCGGTTGATGAAAGTTTGAAACGAGATAATATGAAGTATGTCTATTATCTAACCAGGAGTGTGTTTTATAAGTTTGCACACGGAGGATAACACTCACATATTTAGTAACTTCGTTACGCATAATATTGTGCTGTCTTCCAATTTGCACGCCCATGGAGACATGAGGCCAAATTATGTTCAAAACCGTGTCAAAAACCGTGTCACACACACACACACACACACACAATGAAGTTGAAATCAAGAATTGATAGGTTACACATTGCACACTGGTCGCTTGTATTGAGATATCAATCACGTGACACACACATTGAAGTTCTCGAAGTTTTGCGAAAATATGGAATCGGCAATTTTTGACAGAGAAATCATTTCCAAGAGGCTTATTTCTTGGTACATCTCGACTCAGAATATATTGTTTCCTTTATCCATCAATTTCACCATTTTTGGTGCAACTAATCCAGTGGCATGGTTCCCCCTAACTCAACAAATCGCAGTTGACTTAATTCATAATGGTACCACGCGACATTGTGGTACTCTGAATTTTAGTGTTTGAACTTGTGTGTGTGCTAATGCTAATGTTGATGAGATACCAATCTCAACTTTAGAAGAAATACAGTCGGGCCACGTTTTAGTGGGGCACCAGCTCGGGGGAAAGAGTTTTGTCATGAATAGTAATACTCTTAATTTTCTATATTGGGGGAAGATTATCCTGCCACTAAATCGGAGGGCCGCTAAATCGGGGTCTGACTGTATAGTAGTGTATAGTCTTCTATTTCCTCTCGCTTTCTCAACCATTCCCTTCCCTTCCCAATCAGCTGTATAGCTTAATATTAATATGACACGTACGGGTCGACGCGAAGGTGCCTCCAGCTCCCGGCACCTACATAACAGCGTGTCACGTGACATAACATTCCGAACTCCCGTCGGAAAGGACCTTTTTAGAACAATGCGCTCTTTCAAAGAACTGATCATTTTAGTCAAATTTGAGTCATGAATTTGCATAAATCCCATTGTTATAAAATGGTACCTCTTTAATCTCTATGTTCGCAAAAGGCAAGCTTCCCCTCGTCCGACCCGAAGTTGAAATTATTGGGGTTTGTCGAACCAACAAGTTTCAAATATTCACTACTTCCATTTATTTTAGTTTTAGAGGTGCTCAAAGTTGATCTAAAAGTGGATTTTACAACAAGATAGGGTTATTTTACGGCAAATTCACTAGTGCCTCTATGCCGTTCAATGAACTGAGTTCATACCCCTGCACATACCCCTGCACAAATCGGGGGCAAATTGTGCAGGGGCCACCCCAAAATTTGTATGGCTCTAAGTAATTAATTAATTAATTTTGACTATTCCCACTTTCTGTAGATTATATGTTTTTGCATGAAGAACATTCCTAGAAAGTTTAAAGTCGATATTTTAAGCGGAACGGAAAATATAATTTAGTGCAGGGGCAAACAAAATGGTGCAAGGGCACATGTTCAGGGGAAATTTGCACTCATCAATGACAGAGGAGATGACCTCACTGAAAGATGAACTGTTGAAATGTCAGCGAGAGGTAAATCAGCTCCAGAAGCAGATTATCGACATGCAGAGTGAGGAATTGAAATCGGTGAGATCTGTAACAGAGACTGTACAGAAAGACCTTAATTCTTGGTCTGCTGTAGTGGCCCAAAACGTTGCAACAGCTACTTCACCGAGGAAGATTGGGGCGGCTCTCCGCCCACCACAGCCCCCCAAAGAAGATAGCAGAGCTAAGAACATTATTGTTTATGGCCTGCCAGAGGAGGAGAACGAGACAGTTACTGATCGTGCATTTACTGTGTTTGAGGAGCTCGACGAGAGGCCTCCTATATCATCATCTTGTAGACTTGGAACCGCCGCTGAAGGGAAAACCCGGCCCATCAGGGTTACCTTGGAGTCTAGAGACAGTGTTCTGACTCTACTGAGGAAGGCCCGACAGCTGAGAAGTA
>AVPN01001398.1:0-22409 GCA_000695325.1 Pleurobrachia bachei | reverse complement strand
TCTCTCTCTCTCTCTCTCTCTCTCTCTCTCTCTCTATAACAGGAGGTAATTGTCCTGTATATAGATGTATAATGACTATATTTAGATCAACCAGTCTGCAGCAGTATAAGTAGTGGAAGGACGTGAGATAATGAATAAAAGAAATAGTATATTATTGGACAAGGCAATCATGTATGAATTGTCTGTTATTCATTATTTCTCGTCCTTAAAGTCTGCATAACCATGGCCGAGCAACGATATATAATATTCTAAATAATGAGGCATTTATAGAACTATGGGACCCACTGACAACTCATTCCTATACATTCCAACATATCACTCACGTCTCAACATACCACTCACGTCTCAACTCTCACTTGTGTTTTGGGCGGTGGTGAGACATGGCCGAGTTGCCTTGTTCGGCACTCTCTGCCCGTGCTTCGCGAGCTTTTTTTAATAAAATAAAATAAAATGGGTCGAGCAAAGTTAATCAAGCAATATAAAATACAGACTACAATGGGGAATTGTGTGCATATCTGTCTCTATTAGGTTGGCCAGTGCTTTCATAACGGTAGACAATATCACATGATTGACAAGGAAGATACATGAACACAATGAACAAACAACAGCTCAGGTGATTATGGTTTTTGCACAAATACAAATATTGACAATGGACCGACGTCCGACAGTACCGGTTTGAATAAACACGGTAATTGTCAACTGCAGCAGACAGATTATAACGACAGTGTATATTGTATGTGTGTTAGACTGTTAGATATTTACACGTGTGACGTGTGTGAAATTGAATCATGTTGTAAATTATAAAAGTGTGCCACACCATGTGTAACAAGCCGTGAAGGTATTAGAAATTAGGAAATTTTGGAGTCGTGTGAGTGATATCATCTCTCTTTTGCTCAAACAACGAAGAAATTCATATCGCTGAATTATACAGTAATTAATCTAAAAACAAAGTAACCCCATGCATGACAATTAGTATTACATCTGTTCACATTAGAAAGTTATCTGAGATCATAAGGAGACAAACGAAAAGTACAGTTTAAACAGATCAATACATGTTGCTTTGACGGATGGGCGAGGGACAATTAGATAATTGTACATCTCTCTTCTTTATAATGTCACATAAATCTCTGTCATCTCTTATATGGACTATGATCTCTCTGTTTATTTGCGTCAAAATTTCTAATTCTCTCTAAATTGTAATTCATCGTGCGTCGACGTTCTTTCACTCATGACACAAAAAAACGTTAATAATTGAAAATACTGAATTAGAAAGGTGTGTCAAACTGTAATAACTAATTCACTAAAATTTGAATTACAAAATCCTTGTATAAAATGTACCCTGGTATACAAATCTGAAATCAATAAAAACAATTAAGGCGCAGGCACTAATCAGTAATCACTGTTTTAAACCCATGGGTCTGGTATAATGTCATCATCGGGTTTTGGTCGACCTTTCTTAGAACCACTTCTTTTTGAAGATTTGTTAGATCCAGACGGTTCCCCGAAATCAATCTTGGAATCTTTCTTTGCCAGACTTCCATCTTTCACTTTTATGTCCGATCCGGAGTCCTTCTTCTTCATGCTTCCTTCTCCATCTTTCTTTTTTACGCTACCATCTTTCCTCTTGAGACTTAGCCGTTTGAAGCTCGACAACGAGGACGTATCCCAATCTTTCAGTTTTTCTCCAGCTCGCTTCATCGAGCCTTCTTTCTTAATTGAACCATCCCTTTTAACTGAGTCATGCGCCTTTGGCTCTTTTACTTCTTTTATTGTAGACAAGTCGGATGGTTTGTTCGTTACACTCTTGGTTGAACCTAGTCTCTTGAGGGACAATCGTTTTCCAAGAGTCCCCGTTTTTGGTGGGTCGACTGGTTTGATGGCCTGAAAACAAAATCAATCGTAGAATTAAATAGTTCACTGAGTCAGCTCAACAGAAGTAACTTTACAATTTTCAAAGACTTACTGCCAATCTCTCCTTTTCTTTTTCCTCATCTCTCTCCCTGTAGCGGCGTTTCCTCGACAGTTTAATTCGACCATCGCTAGTTCTCACAAACTTCCTCTTCACTTTGAATATGGATGGTTTCTTTACGTTGTTCATCTTCATCCACGCCGATACCTTTGAATCTGCATTGAATTATAGGAAGGTTTTATTGGTTTTGGTTTTGAATGATTAAAATAGACCTCAAAAGATACACTATGATAAATAATGAACTGTTAATTCGTGAGTATAATGAACTACTCACTGATACACCTACCTTTCATGATATTCATTTCGAATGCTCCCTTCCGTTTGAGTCCATCCAAGAAACTCTCATCCAGTCTATTCCTCAGATCCTTGGTGTGTTTCCACATTTGGAACATGTTTATCAGACCTAGCAGTATGTTCGCTAGTTCCTGAAATAGTTACATGTGTGCTTGAAAAGTAACGTATTACGTACGATAATTGTGGTCTATTGTAGTTGTTTTTTCAACGATATCATAATTTTATGGATAATCTAAGTTTAGTTGATATTATAAGTTTATGGACAAACTGAGGTTGTACCTTGACGTAAAACAGGATGATAGCGTTGTAATAGGTGTGCATTATTTCCACCTCACTCTTGCTATAAGTCACCCTGTAGTAGATATAACATGCGTAGTAAGCCACGGTGAGGCACATGACCACGATGTAGATGGAGGAGAGACGGAGGAAGAAAAAGGTCTCCTTGTTGTGATTGCTCTCCGAGGGGGGGGGGACTGTTTGACCGAGAAGGTATTCTCAAATCTGTGGAAACAGGCGTGTGTCCTCAATAAATGCATTTAGGATTCTCTTATATATAGGATTTTCAAGTAAGAGTTATCTCCTAGATCTCACCCATCTCTTACCTTCATCATGTAGGCTCCGATTGTGATGTTTGCAATGAGATAAAACATGATGACCAGCTCCTGGGGGAAGATAAGACTGAAGATACCGTAGGATGTCGCGGCGATTAAGATTCCTTTACTCGCGTCATCACTGAGATCTGCCGCTGTAAAAAAAGAGGGAAATTGGTTTCTGACGTGTCTGCAGAAAGTTGAAACAGCTAGTGTAACGATGTTGTCCCTACTGATATATCCCTGTCGTAAACTTCTTAACGTGGACCACGTGGTCCTTGATTGGTCCCCTATAGTCTATACTCTAAACTAGTATAATATAGGCTGCTTTTTGAGTTCTATGGGTTACTAAAGTTATATCTCGTTGAAAGACCAACTTACCGACTGAGACCTTGTTCCTGACGTATTTCTTGATAATGATTCCGTACGCAGTGACTTGGAAAATAAGTGCAAGGATCATGATCATTGCCAGGCAGATCAAATGAACAGTGGGATATGATTCTGCCTAGATATGGGTGAGAGGAAGCCTCGGTAATTTTAAGTTAATTGAGTTATGGAACCATGCATGAAGATATGCTTTTTAAAATTAACTAATTTATCAGTGAATGATGCTTGTATTTTTTACCGAGGTGTCACATTCCCACGTTTCCGGCGTAAGCTTTTTCGACCACAAATATCTCAGTGACAGTGCCAACTAGTGCGAAAAAGGCACAAAGACAAAGTAACTCTACGACAACCTTAGCCCTGACAAAATAATTTTTACAAAAAAACATTGAGTTAAAGAAATGCTAACAATTGAACCAGGAACCGACCGAATCAGGAAATCCTGGTCCCTGATTGGCTGATAACCAGTCACGTGGCCTAAATAATGAGTTCCGATTGGTTGTTTACTTGTTCCTGAATTTAACTTTTCGTGTACTCACTTGAAATATTTGTAGTACTTGAGAGGTGCGTATGTGGCAATTATCCTCCCGCACATTCCTATCACATAACTGTACACCATGAGTGAACGAGGGAAGTCACTGGTGATTGTCTGAATCGTACAGAGGAGCTTCTCAGGACCCTCAATAGATTCAGGATTGAGATCGGATTCATTGTAGAGTAATGACGATGTGAACATCCCTGGGAATGTATTGTAGTGCTGGTTGTGTAGTGTAGGGCATTTGGAATGTATAAAGGTGTACCGTGTAGAGTATAGAGATATGGAAACTTTGACCATCAACAGCGATAGTGTGATTTCTAAAGATGTTTATCTGCTTGTTTTGTACCTGCACTGACAGAGAGAGCGTTGATACTGGTTAGAAAGCAGCATCCTGCGATCACCATGTATATTACCACATGGCTCTGTTTATCAATTCCAACCCGGATATACCCAGTGATCACGACAAATGAAAATGCGAATCCGGACACCTGTCATAGGCAGTATGAGGTTAATTATATTCTGAACAGAGGGAGTTGTGGGGGTGCTATTGAGATCCAAATATTGTTGTGTTAGGTCAGTAGGCAGTACACGTGGGATTAGTGGGTGCTCGATATATCTTACTTAGACATCGATTATGGAAATGACAAATGACCATTGATTTCTAAACAATAAATTGCGGCAGGGGTTAGACGAAGGGTGGTCTGATTATAACAGGGCAGCTGTGCTGTGTAATAAAATTAATCGTGATCAACATACCCCGATGACAATGAATATGACACCCAGCACGTAGGGCAGGGATGCCACATCTAGAACACCACTTGTCCACTCCGAGTTGTTCCTCGACAGAGTGGTCGAGAGAGATGTTGTACTGTTCATGTTGGATGTTCGTTAGTGAATGAAGGAGTAAGTCTTTCTTCTTTTGTTAGTGAGTTTTATAAAGGAGCAACTCTTTCCTCTTTCGTTAGTGATGTTTATGAAGGAGTAATTCTTTCCTCTTTCGTTAGTGAGTTTTATGAAGAAGTAAATTTTTCCTCGCTCTTTGGTTAGTGAGTTTTATGAAGGATCAATCCTTTCCTGAGTTGCAGATCTGTGATGATGAAGGATGTGGATGTTGCCAGCTACAGTCGTGTGTTACATGGTGGATGGCTTGATGTCGTTATGTTACATGTTGCTAAGAGATGGTGAGTTAAGAAAACTTGCTTTAAAATTTCGTTACAAACAACAAAGATAGTGTTACTCAAAATCCAGTAAAACGTTTTAAGATTGCTGATGTATTCAATATAAAAAAACTCCCCAACTTATATTACAGTTCCTTGCAATGTTCACCCATAGAAATCAAAATCCCCCGATCCATCACTACCATCGTTGTTTGGTGGACTCGGCTGCTGTCCGTGTAATGTTCTTCCTGGTCCACCATTTCTAGGTCCCATTCCACCAGTTCCCGGTCCCATTCCGCCGACTCCAGACATGAATGCCACCCTGCAAGTCAAGGTTAGATAAATCAGATAATAGGACGTGAGGTCATACCACCACATGATATGAAGTGGTTCCAGATCCTTCATCCAGAAGGACTGACGATTGTGAAGGTTACCTGAACATGGCGGGGTTTCTGTTGTGGAGGTTCCTGATAAACTGACAGGTAACAGCGCAGTTGAACATAATGGCAATGGCAGCTGTTCTGATTATAATCCCCAAATCTGTTTCATCAATGGACATCATTCGAGAGATAGGAGATCTAACAAAACTAGAGTTTCAACTGATGAAGCCAAACGGAAGGAGAGTTAAACAAAGAATTGTAGTTATGTGATTGTTAGGACAAATAGAAGAGTGACCGGACTATGTAAGCCAACCAACACAGTACGCTCTGCCAGATTCGAGGTTAGTTGCCCATTTTTCAACCCCCGCACAAATAATGTGGGAAGAATGGAATGCGGAGAATGAAGTAAATTCAATGTTTGAAAATTGAAAAGTGCGGAGTTTGTGTGGAAATCAAGGTTCTGTGGAATTGACAAAATCAAACAGTATTTTGCATCGAATTAGTAACAAGAATCTATACAATCTAACACAATACATGTATCAAATTAACAAATCTAAAAGAAACAAGGCATAACCCTCTTCATCCCATTCTTCATTTTATCTTTCAACGCCCCATTATTTGCCTTAATCTTATCTACAGGCCAATAAATCCTAACAACAAGTCGTCTTCTACGCAGTTGAAACTCGGCACTGTCCATGATCTTACCATACTCAATCGACAGCTTAGCAATACACATATTCAGGAACACAATGGAGAATATAGACATGCCAACGGTATAAAACAGGGTCAGGAAATACAGGTGGAACTCCTCGAACGTCTGATCATGGAAATCATCCAGTGTCAACATCCTGTAGATGTGAACTCCACTGAAGAACAATCTCCGTGGGTACTGGGAAGTGCTATTCTTATCTCCTGTCGTGTCCTGGTTAATTGTAAACCCCTCCATAACAGAGATCTTCAGGATAATCAACAGGAAGGGTATACCCAGTAACGCTGCGACGCTCATTATCTCGAGAATTGCCAAGATACACTTCTGGTTGACGAGATGAGACTTGGTGAAACTTGACGGAATGACCGTTAGCTGGTTTATCTTCTCATAAAAGTCCAACCAGATGACAATCAGGAGGACTGATGTAATGTAGAGCCGCTGATCCTGGGTTGTTGTCACAAACTGTATGACAAGGAGGGTAGTTCTGGCAGCTATGGACACTAATAATCCTCCGACAACGTCCAGCCAGTTGAAGATTAGCGATGTCATGTAACCCTTAACGAACTTTTTAACGTTCCCCACATCCGCTCTTAGATTTGGGTGGTATTGGCTGGCAAAGTACATCTTGGATCTCTTTAGGATTGCCCTGGCCCGGAGAGGAGTCATACTGCTCTTGTATGTTCGAAGAAGCATGAATGTCTCCAGAATTATCTGGGAGAGGATGATTAGGAGGGAAATGTTGTACAATGGATACTCAAGTATCGTTTCAATTGATTCTAATTCCTCCCAATCCATCGCGATCTCATCTGCATAGACGCACAAAAATGATGCTATTAGCAAAGCTACTGCGTACAGTACGAGAATACTGTACTGATACACCATAGAATTGCCCGAGTTCATCTCATCGATTAAGTGTGTTATGTAGGGATGGAGCATGACCGATTGGTCTAGTTTGTCTCCCGCTGTATACAAGTAGCCCATGTCTTCTTTTGAGATTATCGAACGGCTTGGATCTTCTTTCTCCATCTCCATGGCCCTGAAAGAAAGATTAGTTGTTTTGAATTTTGTGTAATTTCAGGATAGAGCAAGGAAAAGTGAGTGAGTAGTATCACAAACACATTGAATTAAGGGATCAATATGCCAAAAAACGTGCATGTCACTACACACTAACCTATTCATTACTTCGTGAGCCAGTTTAGGGTTGTGTAACGCTGCCATACCCAGTACATTCGACTTGAACGCATTCGGTTGTGTGATATCCGCACCGCGTTCCAGTAGCACCAGCCCCGCATCCTCTCGATTGTATAACGCAGCGAGGAATAAGGGCGTCCTCAGATACTTATCAACGTCTTCTATAGTCACACCTGCGACGTGATCCAGCAGGAAATCAATCAGATCTCGTTGTTTCTGTCCCACAGTCTGTCCGAGAACTGCAACATGTAGGAGTTGCAGTCCCTGGTCACCCGTAGGTGCGTTAACGTCGTAGCCTCGGTTCATGTACACCATCAGAATATCTGTGTACCCCATGGATACTGCTATGTGCCAGGGGTATAAACCAAGGTTATCTTCCGGCTGAAATTAATAGTTTTCTTTAGAAGACGAGAATAATTTGAAAACACAAAGTTAAATCACCATGCTCCCCGTACCACTAAATACAATACCTTTTCTCCCTTGTCCAGAAGCTCTGCAGTGCCCTTGTAGTTACCATTCCTAGCTAGAACATGGAGCCTTGGCATCTTGACTTGTGTGGTCCGACCTCTGAGTGAAGGGCGTGTATGTTAGAGTTAGAACATACCTAAAATGAATGGCATACAAACTAACTGACAAACGAACTAACTGACACACAAACGAACTGAGATACAAACTAACTGAAATACAAACGAACTGACATACAAACGAACTGACACGCAAACTCACTTTTTGTTCCATTTATTTGTCATGACAAAGCGACGTTCCTTGAAAATATGCTCCAGCTCGTCTGCATCTTCCATTACAATCTAGCTATATAACGTAGTGATGGGAAATTAGTTCTGAAATACCTCAAATTCTCCAGAATTATCTGGGAGAGGATGATTAGGAGGGAAATGTTGTACAATGGATACTCAAGTATCGTTTCAATTGATTCTAATTCCTCCCAATCCATCGCGATCTCATCTGCATAGACGCACAAAAATGATGCTATTAGCAAAGCTACTGCGTACAGTACGAGAATACTGTACTGATACACCATAGAATTGCCCGAGTTCATCTCATCGATTAAGTGTGTTATGTAGGGATGGAGCATGACCGATTGGTCTAGTTTGTCTCCCGCTGTATACAAGTAGCCCATGTCTTCTTTTGAGATTATCGAACGGCTTGGATCTTCTTTCTCCATCTCCATGGCCCTGAAAGAAAGATTAGTTGTTTTGAATTTTGTGTAATTTCAGGATAGAGCAAGGAAAAGTGAGTGAGTAGTATCACAAACACATTGAATTAAGGGATCAATATGCCAAAAAACGTGCATGTCACTACACACTAACCTATTCATTACTTCGTGAGCCAGTTTAGGGTTGTGTAACGCTGCCATACCCAGTACATTCGACTTGAACGCATTCGGTTGTGTGATATCCGCACCGCGTTCCAGTAGCACCAGCCCCGCATCCTCTCGATTGTATAACGCAGCGAGGAATAAGGGCGTCCTCAGATACTTATCAACGTCTTCTATAGTCACACCTGCGACGTGATCCAGCAGGAAATCAATCAGATCTCGTTGTTTCTGTCCCACAGTCTGTCCGAGAACTGCAACATGTAGGAGTTGCAGTCCCTGGTCACCCGTAGGTGCGTTAACGTCGTAGCCTCGGTTCATGTACACCATCAGAATATCTGTGTACCCCATGGATACTGCTATGTGCCAGGGGTATAAACCAAGGTTATCTTCCGGCTGAAATTAATAGTTTTCTTTAGAAGACGAGAATAATTTGAAAACACAAAGTTAAATCACCATGCTCCCCGTACCACTAAATACAATACCTTTTCTCCCTTGTCCAGAAGCTCTGCAGTGCCCTTGTAGTTACCATTCCTAGCTAGAACATGGAGCCTTGGCATCTTGACTTGTGTGGTCCGACCTCTGAGTGAAGGGCGTGTATGTTAGAGTTAGAACATACCTAAAATGAATGGCATACAAACTAACTGACAAACGAACTAACTGACACACAAACGAACTGAGATACAAACTAACTGAAATACAAACGAACTGACATACAAACGAACTGACACGCAAACTCACTTTTTGTTCCATTTATTTGTCATGACAAAGCGACGTTCCTTGAAAATATGCTCCAGCTCGTCTGCATCTTCCATTACAATCTAGCTATATAACGTAGTGATGGGAAATTAGTTCTGAAATACCTCAAATAAAACTAAATAGTAATAAGAAATTTGAACTAACGCAATATAGCAATTAAATACACAATCAATATTAATCATTCCTCAAAACATTAATTAACAACCTCACAAGTTAAGGGTCCGTATCATCTCATACTGGTACATCAGTTTTGCTAATTTTATGGAGGCTACTGCTGCTAATGGCTTTATTCTCCGAATAACACGCTCTGGAGATGAACTGCTTCATGTATAGGATCCTGTACGACACAATGTTGTCGATATGCTGTGCCATCACGGCTGCTTTTGAGTACTTTACCATCTCCTCATAGAGCGCACTGGTCTCTGCAATTATCAGATTCAACATCACCAAAGACATGAAAAACAAGATCACCCCGTTGAATATCATGAAGAAATACGTGTACTTATCCGAGAAGTATGTTACTCTGTAATCATCGGCAAGGAGGGCTTTAAAGAAAAACATGATGCCAAAAAATGCTGCTTTGCTTGTGTCAACTGTGTAGTTATCAGTGTAGTTGAAATCGTAATTAGTGAAATATCGGTTGTCGTTGTAAGTAAACTTCATCAGGATAAGATAGTAAGGGATAACGAGAATTGTGATTCCTAGTACCATTCTAACGAGCCTTCCAATACACCGGTAGGTGCTGAGAATAATCGTGAGAATGTAGTTTGGAACGTAAATAATATCCGTTAGCCCGTTAAAGATCATATCAAAATATATGACGAGGGTGGCAAGGAAAATAGTATATTCCCGCCAATCGGACAGCCCCATATCAGACAGCATGATACAGTTGAGATAAATCTTTATGGCTGTAAGTATAACCGTCCAGGTCACCTCTCCTATCACATTTTCCTTGTGACTGTCCTTAATCCGGTTTCTCAGCTCATGAAACGATTCAAAATCGATTTCAAACCGTTCAGCAGTGACCTTACAGCCCTCCAGATTTCCTGTCATAGTGCTTGCGACACTTTTACCTGCCCGAATCAACTGAATGACAGTATAGATTCGGAAAATGGAGCACAGGTCCATGGAGATGAGAGCGAGGATAAGACTGATAATATCTAGATAATAGTAGCTGTCAGTCTTAGCCATTTCTTCAAGCAACCAGAAATCGTTGACCTTTGTAATGCAAATGTAGGAAATACCATAGACCTCAAATAGCAAGAGAAACAAGTAGAGAGCCTGGAATCTCTTGATGGTGTTCATGATAGTGTAAACGTAGGATTTCACAATTCTGTGACACAGTAGCTCCGTATTTTCCTCGGAGTTTGACATCATTACAAGATCTTCTTTGCCGAACTTGTTGAGGTAAAAGTCAATATCTGATGTGTCACCTCCCCTTGCGTCCCCTTGTATCCTGACAGATGGAATACCGTTAATAATAACTTTTAACTTCAATACAATCAACTTTGAAATCATACTCGATTCAAGATTCAAATTCAAGATTCAAGATTCAAAAGGCATACTAGGAATTCATTGTTTCTTACTCATTCAGGAAATGGAATGCCAGATCGGGCATAAAGTAGCTGGCAGCACCTGTTGCAGTTAAACCGTAGGTAGTGGCTTTAGTCTCATCTGCAAAGTACCTGTAACAGTAGAGACTTCATGATAAACTGTTACGATCAGACATGTTCAATTGCTTCTGTTTTGATTCTCCTGATCTGAGATTTAGCCGTAAACGCTATTTGGGTAATATGTACTACAAAAATCTTCCTTTTTTAAATATAAACCTACCTGCACAGCAGTGTAGCGGCCTCCCTTCTCTTGTACTGAATTGCCACAAAGAGGGGCGTTCTATTACTTGCATCCAGGGTATCCACGTCAGCTCCAGTCCCCAGGACCCACTCCAACACCTCACACTGGTTGAACAGTGCCGCTAAATGTAGAAGTGTCCAATCGATAGTCCCAAAATGCCCCATAATATCATGCCAGGCGTTATAATATGCCTCGATAGCAGCAACATTCCCGTACTCTGCTGCAGTGTGCCACGGCTGTGCCCCATAATCATCTGATAGTACTGGTATCTTGTGTTTTATAAGCTGCTCCGTGACCTCGATTAGGCCATGTTGGGCAGCTGCATGGGCCAGGGTCATGCCCCCTGGACCAACCACCATCGTGCAGGATGGGTTGTGGGAGATTGTCTCGTTGAGGTCTCGGGTTAGTTTCTGGGGAAGGTATTGGTCTGGATCAAGGGTGTCGTTGAGGAACGCTTCAACGAGATCCTCGTACATTAGTGTACGGGGAGGTGGCATGGCTATATAAAAGGGGGAACATGGTCGTTTAGTTTTAACACAATCTGAATTTAATTGGTATCAATTTGATGGTATTTAAAACTGAAACTAAACATTCGGAACTAAAAGTTTATTACACAACAAGCTCAAAGAACAGACGTAATAAATAATAACTCTAGAATTAAATGCGAAACTGGATATGTGTTCCACTCATCATATAGAATAATGGTTGAAGACAGCGTACCTATTTTTAAAAGTCATACCGTGCCCGACGTAGGTCGTAGAGACAGAGAGTCAGGGACAAAGATAGAGGTAGAGAAAGAGACAGAAAGAGAGACGGAGAACTTAGCTAAGGCCTAAGTTGAAGGTACTATAAAGTATTCAACTCGAGGGTAGTGGTAAACATGTGCTGCAGCTGTGAGTATCATCAGTGTGTGACTGAAATGTCTTTAGTTAGCAGATCTTAATTTGCACATAACCAATATATAGCAGAGTACGAATACAGTGGGATACCTCAAGAATCAAGAACACTCGGAGATGAACTGCTTCATGTATAGGATCCTGTACGACACAATGTTGTCGATATGCTGTGCCATCACGGCTGCTTTTGAGTACTTTACCATCTCCTCATAGAGCGCACTGGTCTCTGCAATTATCAGATTCAACATCACCAAAGACATGAAAAACAAGATCACCCCGTTGAATATCATGAAGAAATACGTGTACTTATCCGAGAAGTATGTTACTCTGTAATCATCGGCAAGGAGGGCTTTAAAGAAAAACATGATGCCAAAAAATGCTGCTTTGCTTGTGTCAACTGTGTAGTTATCAGTGTAGTTGAAATCGTAATTAGTGAAATATCGGTTGTCGTTGTAAGTAAACTTCATCAGGATAAGATAGTAAGGGATAACGAGAATTGTGATTCCTAGTACCATTCTAACGAGCCTTCCAATACACCGATAGGTGCTGAGAATAATTGTGAGAATGTAGTTAGGAATGTAAATGATATCCGTTAGCCCGTTAAAGATCATATCAAAATATATGATAAGGGTGGCAAGGAAAATAGTATATTCCCGCCAATCGGACAGCCCCATATCAGACAGCATGATACAGTTGAGATAAATCTTTATGGCTGTAAGTATAACCGTCCAGGTCACCTCTCCTATCACATTTTCCTTATGACTGTCCTTAATCCTGTTCCTCAGCTCATGAAAAGATTCAAAATCGATTTCAAACCGTTCAGCAGTGACCTTACAGCCCTCCAGATTTCCTGTCATGGTGCTTGCGACACTTTTACCAGCTCTAATCAGCTGCACGACAGTATAGATTCGGAAAATGGAGCACAGGTCCATGGAGATGAGAGCGAGGATAAGACTGATAATATCTAGATAATAGTAGCTATCTGTCTTCGCCATTTCTTCAAGCACCCAGAAATCGTTGACCTTTGTAATGCAAATGTAGGATATACCATAGACCTCAAATAGTAAGAGAAACAAGTAGAGAGCCTGGAATCTCTTGATGGTTTTCATGATTGTGTAAACGTAGGATTTCACAATTCTGTGACACAGTAGCTCAGTATTTTCTTCGGAGTTTGACATCATTACAAGATCTTCTTTTCCAAACTTGTTGAGGTAAAAGTCAATGTCCGAGGTGTCACCTCCCCTTGCGTCCCCGTGTATCCTGACAGGTGGGATCACTTTTAACTTAAACACAAATAAACACGAGCACTCATAGTTTCGACCATATCGCATTGAAGGAAGTCGCGATAGTTCGATGATTAGGTTTCCCAAACCCGACATGCTCAGAAAAAGAAGTTGGAAATCATGAATTCAAAGTTTCTTACTCATTCAGGAAATGGAATGCCAGATCGGGCATAAAGTAGCTGGCAGCACCTGTTGCAGTTAATCCGTAGGTAGTGGCCTTAGTCTCATCTGCAAAGTACCTGTAACAATAGAGACGTCATGATTGTTATGTAGCACAATACTGTTATGGTCAGACATGTTCTTGCTTGCCGGACAGGTAGTTTTACAAAATTGTTCCATTTTGTTAAAACTTCAACCTACCTGCATAGTAGTGTGGCTGCCTCCCTTCTCTTGTACTGAATTGCCACAAAGAGGGGCGTTCTATTACTAGCATCAAGGGTATCCACGTCTGCTCCAGTCCCCAGGACCCACTCCAACACCTCACACTGGTTGAACAGTGCCGCTAAATGTAGAATCGTCCAATCGATAGTCCCAAAATGCCCCATAATATCATGCCAGGCGTTGTAATATACCTCTATAGCAGCAACATTCCCGTACTCCGTTGCAGTGTGCCACGGCTGTGCCCCATAATCATCTGATAGTACTGGTATCTTGTGTTTTATCAGTTGTTCCGTGACCTCGATTAGGCCGTGTTGGGCGGCTGCGTGGGCCAGGGTCATGCCTCCTGGACCAACCACCATTGTGCAGGATGGGTTGTGGGAGATTGTCTCGTTGAGATCTCGGGTTAGTTTCTCGGGAGGGTACTGGTCGGGGTCGAGGGTGTCGTTGAGGAACGCTTCAACGAGATCCTCGTACATTAGTGGACGGGGAGGTGGCATATTGGCTATATAATGGGGAAACATGGTCATTCAGTTTTAACACAATCTGAGTTGGTATCAAGGAAGTTGCTGGTATAAACTGAAACTAAACTAAACATTCAGAACTAAAATTAATATTACACAAAAAGCTCAAAAATGAGGTAATAAATAATAACTCCAGAATGAAATGCGAAACTCATCACATCGAAACTCATCACATCGAATAAAGGTTGAAGACAGTGTGCCTCCTTTTCAAAAGTCATACCGTGCCCGACGTAGAGACAGAGAAAGAGACAGGGACAGGGACAGGGATGTAGACAGGGATATAGACAGAAAGAGAGACAGAGAAAGAAAGAGAAACAGGGACAGAGTCAGAGACAGGGACTGGGACAGAGTCAGAGAGCTAAGTCAAAGGTACTATAAACTATTCAACTCAATGGTAGTGGTAAACACATGCTGCAGCTGTGAGTGTCATCAGTGTGTCATGTCTTTAGCTTGTAGATCTTTTGCACATAACCAATATAGCAGAGTACGAATACAGTGGGATACCTCAAGAATCAAGAACACTCAATTTAATCAGTCTGTAGGTTAGATCATCTAGTAGTGACGTTAGTTATAACTGTTCAACTGTTGTAATCGCGGGCTGATCTTTGTTGAGTGTCTGACAACTCAATAGCCTAATCTACATACCCTTACAAACAAATCTTGGACTGCAAATCATTAGCGTTCGTCTACCTCTGAGACAATATAGCTCTACAAATCTACAACCCAGTACCCATGTCTCTCTTAGATGAAGCTAAATAGGAAATCTAATAGTAGCAGTGCAGTTATTTCCTCCTATTTAGTGCTGCCCAATTTTTAGACACTCATATGTGAATAATTAATTCTCTCTCTTTCACGACTGTGGTGTAATTCTACTTATAATTAAAGTCGGATTTTTTGAAGTTGTCACCCCCTTTTGTCACACGGCGTCGTATTTGCGCGTGACAGCCCCCACTTGCTCTCACTTTTCGGCAAAAAACCGGATATCACCGGAAAGAGCATAATTTTGGGAGTCCGTAAAACTTTGGTTTGACCAAATTGGTCAAGAAACAAAGGCGTGAGAGCCAAAACAAGATTCCGACGCGCAAATAAAAACCCATGGGGGTGACAACTTCAAAAAATCCGACTTTAATCTATCTTTCTTTCTGTCTTCCGCCAATCTCCTTACTAAATATTTAATATCATACTACTGATAGAAATCTTATAAGTTCCAACAACACCCCAATTACATTACTTCCATAGCCCATGGCAGTAGGATGGACAATAACAGGTCTGTTATTCTCACTACTATTGCATAATGAGGTGGCTACTTGGGCGACCCCTGGTGATATTTTCCACCTAACTTTCCCACAATGCAACCTTACACCTGAAGTAAGTAATCTTAGTTCCGTTATACTAGTTTTCTTATTTGGTGACGCAGTCACCCTTACAACTCGCGCGAAGCGGGCTGAGAGGTGGCTGCGGCACCAATTTTCTTATCTAAGATCTAGTAATTTGCATTTAAAAACAATCATGTCACTATAATTGTTAACAAACATCCTATATCAACAGGGGCACAAGTTACCCTTTGGCTACCACAAGCAGCCCTTGCCAGATATGGATAGTATACCAGCTAACATTACCACTGAAGAGTTCAATACCCGGTATATAAAGGTGAGTAGGAGAAAATATGATATTATCGTGAGTTGAAGGTTGCTTTGTTCGAACTCCGACCATCTCACTCTCTGTGCCCCGAATATAAAGGACGGTTAGAACATAGCAAGTGTAGTAGAAGAAAGGATATAGTGTATAGTGACGGCGGATATAACAGCAAACAACATTAAACTAACCTTGCGGACACATGTAAAGCGGCATTGTGCGAGGGAGAGAGGTGTAAGCACTGCACCACACTTCCATACTAGTAAACAGTAAACACTAGACTGTAGTCGATATTCAAAATGTTTAACATTCAATTGTACTGCAGTAGTTCTAATCGTTCGGGTAGTAGTTCGGGGTTGTTATGTTTTAACCCTCCTTTACATGAGTAGCAGGGAGAGGGTCGAACAAGGCAAAGTGCGAGAGAATGCAAATTATCAGAATTCTACTGTAGTGTTATAGTATTGTTAGGACAGTGAATAGTGAAATATATAATAGAAAGCCTGCAGCTACTACTTTCGGCATGAAATGCACTGTTAATTGACTTATTGGGCGATACTACCAAAGCAGGGGACAGACAACAGCCTCATATTTCACAATTGTAACCATCTTTCTCCAGCCCTCAGGTTTTAGACCTGGTGTATTCAGGGGTCTACAGGGGAATTCAATTGCCCGGCAACGATGGTCAGACAAGTACCTGCAGGAGAAGTTTGGACACTACAAAGTCCTCACTGAAGTGAAACATGAACACAGGCAAAAGTTTGGTAAGTGAAACATGAACACAGACAAAAGTTTGGTAAGTGAAACATGAACACAGACAAAAGTTTGGTAAGTGAAACATGAACACAGACAAAAGTTTGGTAAGTGAAACATGAACACAGACAAAAGTTTGGTAAGTGAAACATGAACACAGACAAAAGTTTGGTAAGTGAAACATGAACACAGACAAAAGTTTGGTAAGTGAAACATGAACACAGACAAAAGTTTGGTAAGTGAAATATGAACACAGACAAAAGTTTGGTAGGTGAAACATGAACACAGACAAAAGTTTGGTAAGTGAAATATGAACACAGACAAAAGTTTGGTAGGTGAAACATGAACACAGACAAAAGTTTGGTAAGTGAAATATGAACACAGACAAAAGTTTGGTAGGTGAAACATGAACACAGACAAAAGTTTGGTAAGTGAAATATGAACACAGACAAAAGTTTGGTAGGTGAAACATGAACACAGACAAAAGTTTGGTAAGTGAAATATGAACACAGACAAAAGTTTGGTAGGTGAAACATGAACACAGACAAAAGTTTGGTAAGTGAAATATGAACACAGACAAAAGTTTGGTAGGTGAAACATGAACACAGACAAAAGTTTGGTAAGTGAAATATGAACACAGACAAAAGTTTGGTAGGTGAAACATGAACACAGACAAAAGTTTGGTAAGTGGAACATGAACACAGACAAAAGTTTGGTAAGTGGAACATGAACACAGACAAAAGTTTGGTAAGTGGAACATGAACACAGACAAAAGTTTGGTAAGTGGAACATGAACACAGACAAAAGTTTGGTAAGTGGAACATGAACACAGACAAAAGTTTGGTAAGTGGAACATGAACACAGACAAAAGTTTGGTAAGTGAAATATGAACACAGACAAAAGTTTGGTAGGTGAAACATGAACACAGACAAAAGTTTGGTAAGTGAAACATGAACACCGACAAAAGTTTGGTAAGTACATCGCTCACTTTTGACAGATTAGCAAGTAAACTAGGATAAAGCTTGAAAAGTTACACTGACCCCAACGAAGGATCTGTCAGAGCTATATCACAGACCAATACAACTGTTGGAAATGGAAGGAGGGAAATTATTGGAGCTTTGCAATTTGTTCTGAAACATCGGTCTATTAGACACCATCATCTCCATATGCAATATGAATTTATTGTTTCCTCTTTCTAAACTGCACTACTGCGAGTGAGACATTTTACCCGGTACTCAACTTTCTTTCCCACGACCTTGGTTACCAATAGCTCACTTCCCTGGCAACCCATAATACTTAGCAGCTACTAGCAACCCCATAATGATAGTAGCTACTAGCTACCCCATTACAAACTCATTACCTAAAATGTTAGTCTATTGGTACCCCACTACAAACTATTATAAACTCATTAACCCCTCCCTTTCTCTCCAGGTAAGAGCCTGAACAACCTGTCACAGTTCCTCACTGAGTACAACAAAACAAACCAGTACGTGGTAACGGTATTACCTGACGAAATGAGATCTGAGATTCTCATGCCTGAGCTCCTTCAATGTGGTTCCTTCTCTCAAAACTTATTGGTATGTACAGAGTGTGGATCACACTGTATTTAGAAATATAATGTTATGTTGTAGTGTGATGGCTCTCACCACATTTTGTAATAGAGTGGTCTGTAGTAGTAGAGTGTTATTTGATACCTACTATTATGTTATGTTCCTTCTTTAGCTAATTTCTGTACCTTGTGTGTACATTGTACATAGTTAAAGTTAGTAATTCAAATAAAATCTTCTCCAATTAATCTGATTATCTGTTGATATCTCTCACTCCCCTCCCATATATTCAATTATCTCTCCCTCAGGAGCTCAACTTCTGGATGGCATCAGGTGACACAGCCTCACAGATCCAAAGTGAAACATGACCACAGACAAAAGTTTGGTAAGTGAAACATGAACACAGACAAACGTTTGGTAAGTGAAACATGACCACAGACAAAAGTTTGGTAAGTGAAACATGAACACAGACAAACGTTTGGTAAGTGAAACATGACCACAGACAAAAGTTTGGTAAGTGAAACATGAACACAGACAAACGTTTGGTAAGTGAAACATGACCACAGACAAAAGTTTGGTAAGTGAAACATGAACACAGACAAACGTTTGGTAAGTGAAACATGACCACAGACAAAAGTTTGGTAAGTGAAACATGAACACAGACAAACGTTTGGTAAGTGAAACATGACCACAGACAAAAGTTTGGTAAGTGAAACATGAACACAGACAAACGTTTGGTAAGTGAAACATGACCACAGACAAAAGTTTGGTAAGTGAAACATGAACACAGACAAACGTTTGGTAAGTGAAACATGACCACAGACAAAAGTTTGGTAAGTGAAACATGAACACAGACAAACGTTTGGTAAGTGAAACATGACCACAGACAAAAGTTTGGTAAGTGAAACATGAACACAGACAAACGTTTGGTAAGTGAAACATGACCACAGACAAAAGTTTGGTAAGTGAAACATGAACACAGACAAACGTTTGGTAAGTGAAACATGACCACAGACAAAAGTTTGGTAAGTGAAACATGAACACAGACAAACGTTTGGTAAGTGAAACATGACCACAGACAAAAGTTTGGTAAGTGAAACATGAACACAGACAAACGTTTGGTAAGTGAAACATGACCACAGACAAAAGTTTGGTAAGTGAAACATGAACACAGACAAACGTTTGGTAAGTGAAACATGACCACAGACAAAAGTTTGGTAAGTGAAACATGAACACAGACAAACGTTTGGTAAGTGAAACATGACCACAGACAAAAGTTTGGTAAGTGAAACATGAACACAGACAAACGTTTGGTAAGTGAAACATGACCACAGACAAAAGTTTGGTAAGTGAAACATGAACACAGACAAACGTTTGGTAAGTGAAACATGACCACAGACAAAAGTTTGGTAAGTGAAACATGAACACAGACAAACGTTTGGTAAGTGAAACATGACCACAGACAAAAGTTTGGTAAGTGAAACATGAACACAGACACAAGTTTGGTAAGTGAAACATGACCACAGACAAAAGTTTGGTAAGTGAAACTTGAACACAGACAAAAGTTTGGTAAGTGAAACTTGAACACAGACAAAAGTTTGGTAAGTGAAACATGAACACCGACAAAAGTTTGGTAAGTACATCGCTCACTTTTGACAGATTAGCAAGTAAACTAGGATAAAGCTTGAAAAGTTACACTGACCCCAACGAAGGATCTGTCAGAGCTATATCACAGACCAATACAACTGTTGGAAATGGAAGGAGGGAAATTATTGGAGCTTTGCAATTTGTTCTGAAACATCGGTCTATTAGACACCATCATCTCCATATGCAATATGAATTTATTGTTTCCTCTTTCTAAACTGCACTACTGCGAGTGAGACATTTTACCCGGTACTCAACTTTCTTTCCCACGACCTTGGTTACCAATAGCTCACTTCCCTGGCAACCCATAATACTTAGCAGCTACTAGCAACCCCATAATGATAGTAGCTACTAGCTACCCCATTACAAACTCATTACCTAAAATGTTAGTCTATTGGTACCCCACTACAAACTATTATAAACTCATTAACCCCTCCCTTTCTCTCCAGGTAAGAGCCTGAACAACCTGTCACAGTTCCTCACTGAGTACAACAAAACAAACCAGTACGTGGTAACGGTATTACCTGACGAAATGAGATCTGAGATTCTCATGCCTGAGCTCCTTCAATGTGGTTCCTTCTCTCAAAACTTATTGGTATGTACAGAGTGTGGATCACACTGTATTTAGAAATATAATGTTATGTTGTAGTGTGATGGCTCTCACCACATTTTGTAATAGAGTGGTCTGTAGTAGTAGAGTGTTATTTGATACCTACTATTATGTTATGTTCCTTCTTTAGCTAATTTCTGTACCTTGTGTGTACATTGTACATAGTTAAAGTTAGTAATTCAAATAAAATCTTCTCCAATTAATCTGATTATCTGTTGATATCTCTCACTCCCCTCCCATATATTCAATTATCTCTCCCTCAGGAGCTCAACTTCTGGATGGCATCAGGTGACACAGCCTCACAGATCCATTATGACGCTGACCACAACATACACTGTCTTATAGCAGGTGAGTTCTTGCAGCTACTGTGTAATTTGTCACAGCTGGTTTTTCTGTGACACTCTTTATATCTATCATCAGTCATTATCCATACCTATCTTTCTCTCTTTCTTTCTCCACCTCTCTTTCTCTAACTCTCTATCTTTCAGGAAGAAAATCATTTTTCATGATCCACCCTGACCAGTACTCAAAGCTAAAGATGCATCGACTCGAGTTCACAGGCTCTAACTTCTGTCCTGACACTAATCAAGTAAGAGAATTGTGACGGATTGTGGCAAATTACAACCTCACCTAGAAGAGAGAAGAGTTCTCGCTCATGTACTGCACGCGCGAGGTGTCAAGATGTAGGGAGTTGGCGCGAGAAACGCGCAGATCTGCCGCGCGTCAGTCTCCCGGGCTTTTCTTCTAACAACATAAACTTCCCCTGCATGTTCAGAAGCTCTGTCTACCGGCACCCGACCCCGATCAGTCCGCTCACACCGGGTCAGCACCATCAGACATTGCCTCTTTTGAACTAAATAAAACTTCTCCCTGTCCAGAATTCAGTGGATCTGGAAAGGGAGACTAATTTGACAGACGTTGATTATCAGTGGACATTGTTAGAGGCAGGGGATTGTATCTTTATACCCTCACACTACATGCACCAGGTTCGATAAGTTCGTAGATTTAGATTGACAGACAACCCTGGTTCAATATATTAGGGATCAACTTACAAAAAAGTACTCGAGTATGTTTACCAACAGTTTTTCCAGGTTCGATCCTATGGTAGGAGTATCTCAGTAACACTGTTGTGGGACCCTACCATACCTTATAAACCTGATGAGACCTGTACCCCTCGACCCCAAGCTACCATCTCAGATTTCAATGTGGTGGGTATGAAACTGAAATGTTCCTACTAAAAGCTTTTAGTGACTTGATAAAGTGATTTAAAAACCACTTTTAAAAGAAATTTGTACCTGATCTGTGATTTACAAAAGTACAAATATCTTTCAAACTTCAGGTATGGAACCACAAAGCTGACGATATGTTTTTTGACGTTGGTTACGCTACTCCTCACATACTCCGAACTGAACTACTACACCTATGGGACGAGTGGAGCGACACTAAAGCCAAGGGGGAGGTGGTAGCGGTTGGAGAGGATGGGGACACAGAGGATAAGGTGCATGAGGTAGAGGTTGAGGAGGGGATAGGAGGGGGAGAGGAGGAGGAAGGAGATGAGGATCAGGGATGGAGTTATGAGGAGGTGACAAGGTTACTGTTTAGTATTCTTAGATGGGATGTGACTGAATGCAAGGTAATAGAAGGTTCGGCTGTCAGGCCAATGCTCTGACCACAGTTCTCGCGCGCTCCGCCGGGAGGAATTGCCCCGTGATAGGAGGGGTGAGTGCATATCATTTGTGCCATATTATACAGGAAAACGGTGGCTTGTGCAGTTATGGGGCTGTGGCATTGTTATCTTCATCTCTCTCTACAATATCCCAGCCATTCATTCAATTTTTTAAATATTCTTTGGATAATACCATGACGTGATCAACTGCTATAGCCCAACTGTTCAGTCTGAGAACGATTGTGATTGCCGATTGGGTTGCTCTATCTTAGGGTACAGTTTTGAGAGAAGTGGCAGTGTGGCACCCAAGAGAGAGAG